>BHFT01001493.1:0-30925 GCA_004320025.1 Laticauda laticaudata
GGGCAGGCAAGGCAGCCAATCTGTCTGGCAGCAGGTCTTTCCTCTGAATGGCGACCTGCTTCCGAGCTGCTTCCGTTTTATCCGCGGGGCTGACGCAATACATCCTCCCCGCATGCACAATTAACGCCAGGCATCCATTAGGCTTCCGCTGTGCATCCACTCCCATCCGCTTCCATCCGCTGGGCTTCCATTCCACATCCGCTCTGCATCCGCCCTGCGTCCTCCCCCGTGTCCGTGTTATCCGCTCTGCTTAAGCAGATTTTTGCCCCTTTGAGAGCGGATAACAACGGATGGAACATTTTGCTTGTCTGCTGTGTCCTTTTTGCATGCATTGGGCGGTGTGACATGGGGTTTAGTTCTACTGGTGATGTTATCTAGCTTGGTGACAAAATGTTTGAAACTGAAGAAGCTCAGAGAACAAACCTCTACCAACAACTATCACCCAAGCTACAAATATTTTCCACCATTTCTAATTGGTAATAAAGAAAAAGAGTTTTTCTTCTCTAGAATAAAATAGATATATTCTGATAAGACTGAGATGCCTTAGCATATATTAGAAGCTACTTTGTGAAAAATTGTTCCATTTTTCTATTATTTTAAATAGCTCTTGTGAGGTAAGGATAAAAATATGTACAAGTGGACTTTCTCATACTTTCTGTAGTTATGCTAACTTCAGCACATTATAGTTTTCACACTAGTTTCCATTTTTCCTGCTTAAAAATGGTAGGAAAGGCCTGTCAGTTTTTAGCAACTGCAGTCCGAAGACTCTATTTTCTAGAAAAAGATGCATAATCTAAAGAGTTGCTCTTTTTTCCATCTCTTCCACTGCTCCATTTCTTTTGCTATCATTCATTACCTATCAAATTCTGCTTAGGAGGAACTGAAAGGCACATTGTAAACAGGGCAGCTTACTAGTTTTTTTTGCCTTCACAATGCATTTCAGTCAGTGGTGGGATTCAAATTTTTTTATTACCTTTCTTGGTGGGCATGGTGTGGCTTGGTGGGCATAGCTTGGGCATGGCAGGAGAAGGATACTGCAAAATCTCCATTCTCTCTCTACCCCATTAACCTGCTTTTCAGGTGCATTCTCCTATGCAGGGCAACAAAAGAAGACCTAGCCGATCAGCTGGGATTTGGGAGGCAGAGAATAGGTGTGGGCGGGGCCAGTGAGATGTGGTATTCAAAACTACTGAAAATTTCTGCTACCGGTTCTCCAGAACTGGTCAGAACCTCCTGAATACCACCTCAGAAAATAATCCTCACCAGAATGCTAAATAGTATGAGTTGATTTTAGATCTTTTAGCATGAATCACTGTCTCAGAGACCACATTTTAAAATATATTCTAATTCTACATTATGGAATATATTTGGGTGGAGATTTGATTGCTTACCTCATTATCCTGATGATTAATTTCACTTAGATCTGACTGCTGAAGCAAGACAGATAAAAGCCTATGGACAACAAAATTATATTCAGTGCATTACAGGCAGTCCTTTACTTACTACCAACAAAGTTACAATGGTGCTGAAAAAAGTAATTTGCAAACTGTCTTCGCACTTAACAATCGTCACAGTTCCCTACAGTCATTGATCAAAGTGTGGGTGATATGTATTATGACATCTGCAACATCCTAAGGTTATGTGATTGCCATTTACAGCTTCCCAGGGAGCTTTGAATAAGCTAACTCAATTCACTCCAATCTGGATTCACTCAAATATCCTGTGATTCACTTAACAATGGTCTGAGTTATTAACAATAGTAAAAAATGTAAAATTGGATGCATTTCATTTAACGACTGCATTGCATAGCAACAGATATTACGATCCCAATTGTGATCCTATGTCAAAGATTACCTGTGTAATACATTATAAGCCAATACATCGTAAACAAAAGTTCCCTGAGGATGGGGTCCAGCAAATGTGCAAAAACTCTGATCCTAGTGACTGACCCAGATTGGATCCTGAATCATAAACAAAATTCAGTGGCGTTTAAATAGTTTTATTTTGATCCTTTTTTGCCACTTACATTTCTAGAATCAATGAAACCACATAGATGATAAGAATATTTTTTAAAAAAGCAAGATATCTGAACTTACATAAGATTTCAAGGAATAGTTCCATGACAAGTTTTCCTTCATTTATTTTTTACAAGGCTAAAAGCAAACACTTTATTATTGCATGAGTTTTCATAGCTTAATGATGTTGTATGAGTTTTCATGGCTTATACATTCACTATATTAGGTATCTAAAATATGCTGAATTATACAAGTACCGGTATTTGTGTGTTCATGTATTTCTGTGTGTGTATGAGCATCTATTAAAACTGCACAGATCTGTTCAGACTTAAATGCTTGGTGGTCATGTCTTGATCATATCTGGCTAGGTTACCATATCATGTCAAGATCATATCTGGCTAGGTTACCTGAGGTAAGTGGAAATCTATGAGTCCAAAAGAAGTGGACAAGAGTTCCCTGAGACATTGTCTGTATCACCTGTAATTTGAATCTCTGTTGCTCTGAATTATGAACGTGACAGGAAGATGACTGTGGAGAGAAAGACTACGTCTGCCTTGAAGACAGTGGTTGTGCACGGCCTCCTCAAGAAGCTGTAAATCTAGAAGTTTTAGATTCTTATAATTGTTGATCAGTCTCCAACTTTCTCTTTCTGCACATGAGTTTTTATCAATAGTACATCAACCATCTGCAAAGAAAATACTACCATTGTTCAAACTGTTCTTAACTGTTAGTTGCTCACAATCACATAAATGAGATAGACAGCTATATAAATTAAATAAATAAATAGCATTCCTTTAAGATGTGAATAAAAAAAAAAACCTCCCACCTTAAGTCTGCTTTAATTTACAGAAACTGAGGTAGGCCAAATAAGATTTCTAATTCAGGTTATACATTTTTTATCTTCTTTATGGATCTCTATGATTATATATATAAAAAATAAGCATTACAAAGTAAATATAAATAAAAATATTTACTTCAGTTGCAGCATTAACGTCAAAGGTCAGTGTTTCTTGGTATTTAATCTGGATATTTTAGGGCTGATTTTTTTAAAAAATGTTATTGGTATTATGATTACTATCAATCTCCTCATCAGTGTTATTACTGGCATACCGTTCTTGTTTTTGCCTTCTGCAGTGAGATTTCCTGTTGTACTTAACTTGTAATGGTCAGGCTGAGCAAAGATCAAAGAGAAAAACAAATATATAGGTTGAGGTAAGGTGGCACTTCAACATTACCTTCCAGTAAGAGCGTGATCCGATTCAGAAGTACTAATTTTGTTGACTTGGGTTGCTAGAAAATGAAGTGAGCAGCTGGCCTACTTCTGTTCTGACCAAAGTTTTACCTGTTACCATGGGGATTGTGGAAATTTTATTTTGCAGGGATCCTAGTGTTCTGCTGTTAAAGCAAATTATGATTTTTTTTCCAAATATCACTGGCTCATTTTCTGTGGACTTTTTATTTAATAATAGTGTTATTGTCATTGTGTTGAAAACTTCAAAGCATACTGTTCAACTGATACAGAAAGAAAAATGGAAATGACAGGAAATTAACAAAAAGTTGATGACAATAAGAAAAACCAAGATGTAGGTGCAAACAGTAAATTAAGCATCATGTATGGCTGCACATGTAATTTTCATCAATTCATCTATCTATCTTTTATAAAATGTTTTCTAAATTCTTATTTTTGGCATATCTCTCAAAATTTGATGTATACAGTATGTATGTAAAATATAAGTGTACAGATTAAATTTAAGTCATAATGTGCATAGAATTAAATGATTAATACTAGGCAAATGGAACATATTGGTCAGTAACGTCTACATCTTAATGTAGCTACAGCTCTTAATCATGCTGGCTGGAGCAGAAGAGAGTTCAGGTCCAAAAGATCTGGATGATACCAAGTTTTTATATCTGGTTAATACTGTTTAATTCCTTTCCTACTTATAGCTGTCTTTATCCCAGCTAATTGGTATTGATAAAGTTTCTTTCCATGGTCTCTCTCATTCATCAAGTGGTAGGTTCATAGTTGTAGTTGGGATAATTGCAAACTTTTGCAGAAATTTGCTGATGGTTGGTGGTAATGTTGCTAGCCATACGAGTGTATTAAAATTGCTTTTTAAAAAAATGTATTTATAAATTAAGTTTGGATAAAACAATCCTTTAAAAACAGAACTATAAAGTTATATAATCACTTCGGTGGCAGTGCTGAAAAATAGTTTATATTTAATGGGGCCAGTACTTTTTGATCCTCTCTCACATAATTCTTTAACTGGAGAAAATAAGACCTTTAAAGTGTATGTGTATTTGTATTTTTCCAAGAACCATCTGACTTGCGCAGGTAGGCAGTATGTTGATGTTGGTTGCATACATTGCAATAACAGTTGAAATAAAATGGAGGTTACACAAACAGTCTGACAGATTTCTCTGAACAAAAAGCAAGGGAGGGTAAATGCCTGATATCTATTGCTCCAAACCCTAGTACACGAGTGTGAAATTCGTGACATCACATCATCACGTGACATATCACAATTTTCCCCCTTTGCTAAACCAGGGGTGGGTGTGGCAAGTGTGTGACGCATCCGGGCTGCAAGTTTGACACCCATGCCCCAGTACATTAATAGCATGATAGCTATGAAATTCTGCAATTCTTGATCCATTTATCTGATAGCACAGGATGTTTAAGACTAATAGAAAAGCATAATGACTAACATTTTGATTGAATAGAATCTAATGGAATTCTCATCTTACTCTACTGATTGCATAGTGGAGGTGATGTTACTTATGCAATACAAAAACTAAAATTATTAGGGAACGCTATCAAAAGTTTTATCTCTGAGTAGCTTCAAGAAGGATACCTGACATTGGGGTCAGCAGTGGCAGCATGTAGGGGTAATCTTCCATTTTTATCTGGAATGTTCTGTCTGGCTCCATTTCTTAGCAGGCTAACACAACCCTCAAGCCATCCCTGAAAATAGAACAAAGTTTCATTTACTCAGAAAATCTTGGGGATTGAGTAAAGATTCTGCACTGAATTTCCTTTTTCCCCAAACTAATGGGCACATTCATGCTACCCCATGACCAATTGATACCACACAGAGCAAATTAACCAATGCATTGTCTAGTGTTAGATAACCCCACAAACCAAGGCCATATCCTGTTTACTGGACAATTATCATCATAGTCTGATACCTTAAATGCCATTGTAGTGACTGACTGGCTGATCCTTCTCATATTTTGTTCATAGTTGTTGTTACTGTAGGATTAAAAATAAATCCTATTCAATCTGACTGGCCAGAACTATTGCAGTAAGTTGGGAGTAGCCTTGTTCCTTGCTTTCCATGTAGATTTATTTAACTGGTCTACAGAAGAATATTTTGGGGGCACTGGAGTATTGAGAAAATAGTTTTAGACATTTCAGTCTATAGGTAGCCAGTGCTGTTCACAATAGAGTGTGGGTATAAATTATCTGAATTATTTCTGCACTCCACCCAAGAGAAAGTAAAGGAGTATACTTCCATGAAGCTCCATCACTAAAATAATAGATTATACATATTTTGAGAAACTTGAACATATTTCTCTCTGTTTTTGTCTCTCATTTTCTCTCATAGAAGAGGCAATTAAACTAAATATAGGGTTGTCTTTATTGGACAAAATAAATATTTTACTTCAAAAATAATATGTGGTTTATATTTTTTTAAAAAGGATGATAATCTTTATTTTCATTTTTTACTGTGAACACACTAACTAAACACACTAAAAATAAAAATTTGTTGCCCACTCTCAAAAGAAAATATATCTGTACCCAACCAAACGCCTGGCAGACAAGACACATATAAAGACTGCACTATGCACCCTGACTAAAGTACTGACAGCCAACGGCTTCCACAAAAACAAAATCACTTAGCTTGAGCCACAAAAACACACTAAGACATAATAGAGACCTAGAAGATCAACAGACCTATGGAACAGCTGTCCTGCCCTACATAAGAGGTACTACAGACAAAATCAGTCAGATACTACACAGGCATCACATCAAGACTGCCTTCAAAACAGACAAAAAATAGCAGCCATCCTTAGAAACCCCAAAGACAAAATTGACCTGGAAAACCAAGGCATATACGAAGTTCCCTGTGCATCATGCCCGGCCACATACATTGGACAGACCAATAGAAAGATAAGTACTCACCTGGATGAACACAAAAATGTAGTAAAAAAGCTGGAACACACCTCCTCACTAGTCGCAACAACATGAAAACCACAGGTCAACAGCATCAACTTCATGGCACTTAAACCCTAGCCACTATAGAAACCCAGCCACAGAATCATCAAGAGAAGCATAAGAGATTGAAAAAGACTGAAAGCATGAATAGAAGAGATGATTCCAGCAGACTGTCAATCAATTTGGAAGCCTGCACTCTCAAATAGAAAGATCTTCCACACCACAAGCCAGACAAACACCTGGCACAAACAGACTCCCTCTGATACCTCCAGCTCAAACACACCCAACCAGGCACCCAGTTAAAACCTAGCTTCCTAATTAGATAACAGCAGTCCCTTTCACATGAAGCCAAGCTGCACTGAAGCCTCCAATACAGGGAACACGAGTGTTGCCAGCCAATCAAAGCCACAAAACAGACAGAAGAAACCAGAAACACCAATCAAACAACTCAAGAACCAATAAGACCAGACCAAGACTCCCACCAATTAGGATGTAAAACAAAACCATCATGGGACAGCCAATAGGCTAGCCTCAAATTTAAAACCAACGGCTGTGATAGCCTGACCCACATTGAACTCAATAGAGAAGCCTGATGATGGCAGATGAGATTGTGCTGAAAGGTTGCTACAACTTTAAAAGCCCTACAGTGACGTGGGATAATACCTGAAGGAAGCTGAACAGCACACATGTAAGTACCCGTGAAAACTTAAAACACACAACTTAAAACACACACACACACACACACACACACACACACACACACATATATGGGATTCTACTGGTTCTGTCTGGCTCTGTAGAACTAGTGGCTCTGAAGAGCAGCAGACACTGAACCGGTTCTATGTCTGTTGCTGTTTTGGCTCACCGACCCGCCTAGGCTCTTACCTGACCTTTATTTCCTGATTTTTCAATCTCAGCTGCCTTGCGAGGCACAGCTGCAGTTGAAAAAGCAGGAGAAAAGTTTTTTCAAATGTTGCTTCCCTGCACGCAGCGCTGCTCAGCTATCCAGGCAGCAAGCTGATGAAGATTTACATGTGTGTGTATGCAGCGTGCAGGGAAGCACATCGTAAATCACTGAACTGGTAGTTCAGGAATGGGATCCACCTGGTATCATTACCAGTTCTGTCTATTAGCGTCACGTGTGCATGCGCGAGTTGCTCAAGTCGCGTGAGTGCAATTTACAACCTGCTGAGCTGCCTGGACAGCTGAGCAGTACTGCATGCAAGTGCGCAGCAGTTGGAAAAGCCCTTTTTCTCTGCTTTTTCAACCGCAGCTATGTCACGCAAAGAAGCTGCAGTTGAAAAAGCAGGAAATAAAGGTCAGGTAAAAGCCTGGACGGGTGAGTGGACCACAACAGCAACAGACATAGAACTGGTTCTATGTCTGCTGCTCTTCGGAGCAACTGGTTCTACAGAGGTGGACAGAACTGGTAGAAACCCACCCCTGCGGTAGTTAACCCTGTCAGATCCCACCCCTGCACACACACATATATATACACACATATATATACATACACACATTACATACATACATACAATTGAGATAAAATTGAGCAAGATTTTCTAGGCTTCATTTAACCAGTGACTTCTTTTGTTAGGCATAATTACTGGCTCTAATAAAGAATATTCATTTCTCTATTTCAGCTCAATACTTCCCCAAAACAATGTGTAAGACAAGGAAATTCTGTACCAGATATGTTGCCAAAGATAAACTAGTTCGCCCTCGGGCATCTTGAGTGTTAATATTGGCTCCCATCTTTAGCAATAATTTCACTGTATCAAGTTGGCGCCCTGAAATGGCATGCATCAAAGGGGTAGAACCTTGGAAAGAAAATAAAATGACATAAACATGAAATATTTTCATAGTACAAAAAGTACAGTATTGTGTAGTCACCTTGTCCTTTGTTTACATTTGGGATTCCATTTCAGCAAGTGATTTAGCTCGCGAAGTTGTTTCTATTCCTCTTTATGTATGAACAATTAGTTGTGCAATGCAACGATAGCTGTGCCCACATGAAGGCCAAAGAGGCCAAAATTAAGAGAGGAAATACAGTGTCTTCTGACCTATACTTCAATTGATGTATCAAGCACTTCTTTTTGAAAGAGAATTTATATCGATAAAAGATCTGTTACTTATTCAGAAATTCCAAATTCCCTTATTATCTGGATTAATTTTATTATAATAGTGTTTCCAAATCTCCCTTGAAGTTTTTCAATTTTTCCAAATCCAATTTACTCTACCTTTTACTCCAATCCTTTGATTAAAGGAGATCCAGTTTCAACTCCATATTTTCACATTCAGCTCCAGAAATTTATGGGGTGACTTTATTCAACGTAACCTACTTCTGAGGGCTGTTGTTGTGAGAGTTTAAGTGGAGAAGAGAGTAAGTGAAGGAAAGGTGGGATACATATCAAATGCATGAATGATTACATATTCAATAAATTAAGTAAACCACAGTTTAGCATATGTGAACTTGTTTTATGCATCTGGAATTCAGATACAAACAATGGACTGTGGGTGAATTTGGCTTTAATTCTTAATTGGAAGCCTTACTTTTTTACTCTTAATATTGTTGGGACAGTGTTCATTGATTAAAACAGATTAAAACAGGCTAAATGAACTCATATATTAGGGTAATCCTTAACCAATGGCCATAACTGGGACCAGAATTTCCACTATTAAGTAATCCAGTTGCCTCTTGAAAAAAGCACCTTTGGGACAACCATGATCTAGATGACTGAGAATCTCCATAGACATTGTTCAGCAAGGTAATAATTCAGTGAGTTGTACCTGATTTTACCATCTTCTTTGCCACAATTGTTGAATAACTGCAACTGTTAAGCGAATCATAAAGTTGTTAGGTCAGTCCCCATTGATTGCTCGATGGGAGCTGGCTGGAAGAGTTGCCAATAGTGATTACATGATTCTGCCACTGTCGTAAATACTTACTGGTTGCCAAGTGCCTGAATTTTGATCATGTGACCAAGGGAATGCTACAAGAGTCTTACGTGCGAGGATCAGTTGTAAATCACTTTTTTAAAGTGCCATTGTAATTTCATATAGTTGCTAAACAAATAGTTGTAAGAGGTAATATATATACACACACAGCCAGCTTTTAGGCTGGGATATAGCCCTCAGATGACTTTGACTGTGTTTTGGTAAGTTTGGTATAAAGTGGTGTACCTGTGCCGGTCCTCCTTGATCTAGGTGTCAAAGTGATCTCTTTCTTTTTTGGCTTAAGAGGATAAGAATGAGAGATTGTTTTATGTTAGTTCTTCTCTTTAATCTTAGGCTGAGTCCAGATGCTTGAGAAGGGGTACATCCAGATCCAAGATTCTGTTTTATAGGGTTCCCGGAGTTCGGCACTCTTCCCATTGCTAGTTAAAGTCTACACGTAGCCTCTTGGTGAGAATATTCATTAGCACATAGAATCTGGTATACCATTTGCTATTTCTCTGGAGAGTGGATGATGGCCATTATTTTGCCTCTCTAGAATCTCATAGACCATCTATTTGTCCTGGACAACATATTCCTTTTTATCTTTTGCTTATTGATTCATAATTTCTTGCTGGTCACATCTACCTGACCTACCAGAGTGGCAGGCAAGGAATATTGCAGGTCCCATCCCCCAAGGAGATACATCTGGCGGGACCCAGAAGAAGGGCCTTCTCTGTAGTAGCTCTCTCTCTCTCTCTGGAACATCATCCTTGCAGAAACTAGACTGGCCCCCATTCTAACACTCTTTTGGAAGGCCCTGAAGATGTAGTTCTGTCAGTGGGCCTGGGGAACCCAGAGCAAGATGGAGCCCAATAAATGGCTAGTATGAATGTGTGTTGTCTCTGGGGTGGGGGGTGAAGGGGGTTATTATTTTATTATTTTTCTTTTTATTATTTTTATTTCTTTTATATGCTGTTTTATATCCTTGTAAGCCACCTTGAGTTGCCATGAGTGAATATCTGTCTGTCTGTCTGTCTGTCTGTCTGTCTATCTATCCCTATAAGGATTGCTGCTTAAAGAGAGCAAATAGAACAAACCAACAGCAAAACTTTGAAATGTGAGGGAGAGTTACATGTATTTATGTTCTTTTAATTGGTTTCTGTTTCAGGCAGGGCTTTTAAACATGCTGACAAATCGCACACAGATTTTGTGGGCAAGGAGAGTTACTTATTCCAGTGCTTAGATATTTGAGTTGTCTCAGACAAGGGGAAGTAATAAACTTGTTTGCTTCCCTTTTTTTAAACTTCAGTTTTCTTTTGTGTAATACATGTCCCCTGTATGTACTAGGAAAGTCCATATTGTGACCCAGAAGCTCAAAAGTACTCGGGTGTGCACAGGGTGTGGTTAAAAGAAAAGAAAAAAGAAAACAGTCAAGATAGCAGCTGCAATGTTGCAATCAAAACCACTGTTTTTAATGGGTGCTATGTATGTGGCACACATAAAAAACAGGTATAACTTCAGTTTCCCATTTTCTGCTTTTCTTAAATGACCGCAAATTGGGAGAATGAGAAAAAAAGCAGTCAATCTTCTACTTTCTCCTTTTTCTTCCTAAATTATTTTTGCATCAACAAGACCGAGATATTTACTAATTGACTTCTTACTGGAGAGTTGCTTCACCTCTTAATACGTGTAATATTTGGCTTGCCACAAAACTCTGATACATAACTTTTCTTCATTGATCTTTTGGCTGCCATGTTTGATTAGTGTATTTTAGCAAGCTGCGATTTGGTTGTATACGATCACTAAACTGGATATTTGTTGCCCTTGGAATGGGCTACTTAAAGATTGAGGTGGAAATCTTAGCTCCATACTTGATATGGAATTGTATATCATCATTTTATCCACTGTAAGGAGTGGTACAGTAGCCTAGAGGTAGAGCTCTCACCTCACAATCAGGAGGCTGTGAATTTGATTCTAGATAGAGGCAGATATTTGTCTCCCTGGGCACAGTGAGAATATATCTGCTCTACATTGGTGACAGGAAGGGCATCTGGCATTAAACACTCTGCTAGCTCCATTCAGTTGCTCAGACTCCACCCCGCAAGGGATTATGGGTGTCGTTAAAAGTCCACTGTGGCTACAATGTTCAATGTAACTACATATTTTCAAATGTGTTATTCGGAATTCTTGAAATTAAATATCATTAAATATTAGATATTGGGCATAAAAATGCCAAATGCTTTCTAGCCCTGTTTTTTTTTTTTATATGCTCATTGCCAATTTTTACCCCATTAGCTTTGGGTAATCAAAAGCATTTTTGTAGCCACTCTCTGGAAACAGCTGATGCCAACTAAATGCTTCCTAGCATTTATTATGACTACTATGGCAGCTGAAACTCCTGCTTTGGTCAAAACCAGTACTGTCCCTTAATATCATTAGACTAATCAAGAATGGAGCTATTTGGGATGTCATAGGCTCACAGTTTGACAGGTATTATTACTATCACTGCTACTATGTAATCACACAGACTCTACAAGTGAGCAGCCAATCAGGATGGGCTGCCACATTTATGATGCAAAATATAGACAATAAGTTCCTGTACTATAGTTCCTAAAGGTTCTGAAAAAATGCATAGCTACTCCTATACTTTTTCAAGAATGGGGAGCATTGCAGCATAGTGGTTAGAATGTTGGAATGGGATCAGTGGGATCTACATTATGGAGCTCACTAGGTGATTTTGGGCCAAACCCTTTCTCTAGCTGAACCTAAGCGAACAACCTATGGTTGTGATGTTAAAGACAGGCTATGCAAGCCATCATCAAACGTTTGGTTTCCGCCCCTGCCCCGGAGTTGTAGAGAAAACATAGAATGAGCAGTTGCAGTAAATATGGAAATCCATATTGCCAATGGACAGTGTTGGCTTTCAAGAGATAGTTCTGATAAACCCTTGTTATTTTACATATTTTAGACACTTATGATTTCAAATCTGTTATACTGATGACACATTTCACTAGACAGGAAATTTAGTAAATGATAGTGCTATGAAGTTGTAAATAAACGTGTTTTTTTAAAAAAACACATCACTTTTCTTCAGTAATATAGAAGATAGTCATATCAAAACTGGAGCTACAACAATAAAACCATAGGAATCAGTTACCTTACCCTCACTATCACAGCATTCTAATATTGAAGGATCTTCACGGATGACAGTAGTTAAAGTGTTAATATCCCCATTAGCTGCTGCTTGATACACCAGAATAAGGTCAATTTCTTCTGCTGAATTGCCTGTGAAAATTAATGTTTGCATTAGAATGAAGAATCCTGTCTCTTGGAAAGAAGGAAATAACCATGTTTAATAGCAAAACAAGAAGATACAACTTTGAAAATCTGTGGAACCAAATAATTTATTTTTATTTATTTTGATTTGTCAACCGCTTACAAGAAAATAGGTATAAGTATATACATAGTTATGAATACATGAAATGGGTACATATAAGAAAAATAAAAGAAACAATAGGACAGAGATGGTAGGCATGTTGGTGCGCTTATGCACGCCCTCTACAGACTTCTTAGAATCTTTATGGATTCTCGTTCCTCATTCTCTACTGTTGGCACAACTTCCTTCTGAGTCTAGGAACCTATACTGCATGACCTAAATATAGGAGACAAAGGGATTTCTAAATGAAAAAGTATTTTATCATCACATATAGTGTAAAGCAGGAAATCTAACTTGAATCTTAGTACACTGTGCTGTAGTAAAATCTGAACCAATTTGGAGCCTCCTGCTTTCCCACAAACATAAATATTTTGGGTTCTGCCTGTTTGATTCTTTCAGAGAAATCTCAATTTTAGCCAATGGTTGGCTGGCTAAACAGGTTTTTTAATTAAATTAATTTTAAATTTAAATTACATTTAAATTAAATTTGTCTCTGCTGTCTTTTTGAACTGTTTTACTGGTCTTTGAAAAAGAAGAAGCTTAGAGAGTAGAAGGAAAGTAAACAATAGTTTGTTGCTTCTGTTCCTTTTTATTTGAGATACCCCCAAATTCTATAGCAGCTGCATAGGGGAAACCCACAAGATTGCTGAACTCAAATTTAGGACAATCCTTTTTAGAATGAAGTGGAAGATATACTTTCTTTGCAGTTAAATCAAAAGGTAACCTAGCAACTAATGTTGTTTTAGAAGACCAGAGAAAACCAGTCCTATGTACTGTGGTCTTTGAACAGTATTCATATTCAGAGTGTACTGTGTGATTATCTCTTTTCCACTTGAAAGATAAACACATGGAAAAGAAAAGAACCAGACTACACAATTGCTAGCATTCACTGAATATGCATTTTTAGGATGGCATCTTGCAATGGATATTTTGCTTGTGCAAAGAAGCTTCGTGCACATTGATGCTTTATGTGATTGGAATACTATGTGATAGCAATTTATAGTTTTGATAGCAGGGAGCACCTTATGTACGTTGGCTTATCTCATTGTGTCTACATTTTAAAAGCATAAGCAATAAGATGGAATTTCATGATGTAGCATAAACCAGTGATCACTGAATGGAACAAAAGATACCCAAGACCATATTCTGAGTCTACTTTCTTCACCCACTTTAACAATTACAGATTCCTATGACATGGGACATAAGTCCATTCACAGCTAAAAGGAATGTTGTGTTATTTCCGCTGCTTTTTCTATGGTTTGATATTGTCTATTCTTTAAACGAGATTTGAACTGGATAGAGAAGGGGTGTCAAACTTACGGCCCATGGGCTGGATGCGTCATTGTGCTGGCATGCCCCCCCCCAGTTTTGTGAAGGGGAATAAAGGTGCGACATTTCATATGATGACAATGTATCTTCATGAGTTTGACACCCCTGGGATCGAGGATACTTAAATAGATTTGCCTTTGAATGAAGGCAAATATATTCTCGTTCCAGGATAATGTTGCACTTGTTGCAGGATCCAATCTGAGTCTGTCACCAGAACCAAGGTTTAGTCTCTTGAGATTTTGGACTCATGCTGGAACCCATCCTCAGAGAGCTTCTTTTTAGCAGAATAGATTGTTTTTCTTTAAAATGGGCTGCCTAGTCAACCCAATTTCTTTGGAAATGTGTATGAAAACATTACCTATGTTTGCTGTTTCAGCATCATGAACACAGTGTAATTAGCTCCTATCACTTCAATTAACTGGCAGGAGATTTTATTAATCAGGCACCAAGAGCCTGCTTGCACACAAATGTCCAGCAAGGCCTGGCTCTGTACCTTTAGGCAACAAGTGGCAATTTATTCCATCTGCAGGAATGATGCAATTATACAGGAATTTATTATAACTCTGTTGCTGCTAGCAGACTTTATTTATTCTTTATTTTATTTAATGCAACTCAAAATAATTTCTCATACAGTTTATTTTAGAGTACTTTACAATGGAAATGATAATGACTCATTGTATAAGTGCCATGAAATCAGTGCCAACTTTTAATGACCATATGGATGGATTTTCTAGAAATGACTATTAAAAATACAATAATAAATACACATTTCTTAACAAAGGAGAAGGAAACCAGAACAGGCAAAATCATTCATGCATAACACTCCCCCAGAATATCCATTTATCTCTATCCTGTTTTCCTTCCCATAATGCAATTCTGGCCAGTGTAACAGTCCATCTAACAGAAGGTTCTTTAAAAACCTCTCTTTTAAAAGGGGGGAATGGACAGAATATACCAAATCACCATTATCCTTTATATTAATATTAGTTATTGGTCTTTTAAAGGTAGATACAAGGGTTAGCAGAACCATAGGTAAAACATGAAGTTGTTTGAACAAGATGTATATTGCCTATGAAAAACATCTCTTTTTGTGCATTATAGGGAAAGGGGAGCAGGAATATCTTAAGAGTTATCTGACTTGACCAGCATTAACATTTAGCATTCTTGGACATCTACAAAGATCTGAGTCACCAAAAATCACTGTTGATGACAGTTTTAGCTTGATATTTATATTTTCCATAATGACTTGGAATTATCCTCCAAGAAAAGTATAGCTCATGGTTTTAACCTGTTGGCACTCTGTTCAAAGCATTATTGTTAGTTTTCTTTAACACTTTGCTTGTAACTACCAGGTCCTATAAGAGGGTTCTATCGCAATGCCTTTCTCCAATGCCTTTCTGTTCTTGCTGCTCTGGTGCATAAGGAGGTCCAGAGAACTCCCTCAAAATATGCACAACTGTTTATTCAATGGTCATGAATCTGGATTGTACAAATAGCCTTCACATATGTTTTACATACATAGGAGAGGGAGAGATTTAATCCGAATGCATGCAAATCAGTTGCATAAGATCCTAACTACTATTCACACTCCCATCATTCCCATCAATACTGTCATTCCATTATTCATAGACTGTAACAACAGGCATAGAGCTTCAGGATTGTGTTTGGTAAGGTTGAGGATTTGGATGGAGCATGAAAATACATCGCTTGAGGATTTCCGGTTTGAGCTTCTTTGGCGACAGACTGAAGCTTCATCTCTGTGAGGCTTCGATTCATGCTCGCTGCTGGAGTGCCCTGAGCCAGCTGGTTTTGGGGCTAAGCCACCCTGTAGAGGTGGTGAAGAAGGGGGAGACGAGAGCCATCTCTCCTCCCCATCTGGCCATTACCCTTTTCCTATGAAGGCAGTTGTACGCAGTGGTCAGGAAATGGCCACCACAAAGAGAACTCAACCGGAAAAATTAATGTGCAGGAGGAAGATAAGAAAGAGAAGTTGGTTGACCGGTCAAACAGCAAAAGCAAGCAAATAGGTAACCCCTGGTAATTGAAAGTATTAAAAACCAAAACATTGTCCCTAAGAAGATTTTTAAGGCTGCGGACTATACTCGCCCAATAAAAATAAGAAAAGGGAGTTAGACAAGGTTGCCTGCTCTCCCCCCTGCTCTTCATATTTCTCATTAGAACATATTTAATACAAGATTAGACAGAACTCAGATATAAAAGGATTAAAGGTTAAAACACGAAAGAATACAAAGTTGCAAGGCATTCGCTGACGATATGGTTTTGTCTTTATTGAGAACCCAATGAGAAAGAGGACAGAAAAATTGATTAATGAATTAGAACAATTCGGGAAGCGTAGCAGGACTCAAAATAATAGGAAGAAACAAGAAATTAATGACTAAAAATTTAACAGAAAAACAGCAAAAGATTAGAAGGAATGTTATCGGAATTACAATGACAAGAAGTGTAAATTATTTAGGAATATGGTTGACAGCACATTGCAAGGGCACTTAAAGAAAATATAATTATGATGAAGTTTGTTGCTACAGGTAAAGAAGGATTTAGAATTATGGGGTAGACATGCAACTCTCACTATTGTAGGATGGTACCAGGATGGTCCTTTAATGGTAGGATCGCCTACCATTAAAATGAATATTCTCCCAAAATTTTATATTTATTTCAGATGATTCCAATTAAATGACACAAAACTTTTTTTTGAAGAACTTAACAATCAATAACCCGACTAAATTTCTTTGGCAAAGGAAAAAACCCAGAATAAATTTAAAAGCAAAGCAGCGGATATGAGAAGCAGAGGGAGGGATGTGCACTCCAAATTGGGAATTATATTATATTGCTGCTACTTAGTATGGTTAAAAGATTGGGTGAACTTAAAAAATAAGAGAATTTTATTTTAGAAGGCCACGATTTACAAAGGGGGTTGGCACACCGTTTATGGGACTTAGCAATTGACCAGAATTATTCCATAGACACTTAATTAGAACTCCATTATTAATTAATTGGAAAAAAATACGCAAAAAAACACACTTAAAAGTACCGATGCTGTTATCAACAATGGAGCTGATGATCCACTTCAAAACAATTTGGATATTTCGTAAATGATCAAAACAAAGATTTATGGACATACAAGGAAATTTTAAATCACAAACAAGAACTTCAAAGAGCGGGGATTTAAAATAGATCAATGGGTATACCTACAAATTCATAGTAGATATAAACAAGACTAGAAAGGAATTTAGAATTAATAATAAACCCCAACAATTAGAAAAATTTTATATAGGACCAAGTAAAAAAATATAACTAAATTTTTCAATTGTTTATTAGTAAGTAGAATTAGAAGAAGAAGAACAGTAAAAGAAATATGATAGCCTGGGAGTAACACACTGTTAATAGAACTGGGAAAAAGTCGGGGAAGAAATAAATAAGATTACAAATCGCAGCATTATGAAGAAAAACACATATAAAATGTTTTATAGATGGCAGCTTTCCCCTTCGAGATTGGCGAAAATGTGCCTCAGAAATGAGTCCACAAATGTTGAAAAATGCTAAAAAAAAAAAGACGGAAGCCTTTTTTCACATATAGAAGCCAAAAATACTGGAAGAAAAGTTAGAAAATTGCTGGAAGATATAACAAAAGAACAAGCAATACAAACCAGAGTCCTTTTTGCTAGGGATATTGTATTGACGAACAAATATTTAAAAAAAATGAATACAATACAATACACATACTAACAGTGGCCAGATTGGCCTTCGCTCAATGTATGGAACGCACCCTACATTCATACCTACAGAGGAGTATGACCATCCAAAAAATTCAAATTGCGCGAGAAAGGACAGATAAACTTTAGCTTTAAAAAACAAATAATTCAATATATTATAATAGCTGGAACTACTTGGGATAAATGGTTAGAACAAAAATAGACTTTATATCATAAGATTAGTTATAAAATGTATATGAGTGATGTACAAAGTTTTTGTATAGACAAGGTATGCAGATTATGGCATAATTAGAGAAGAAAAGACCTTACAAACTTTTTGAAAATAGAGAATGTTTTTAAATTTTCTTTTTCCTCTCCCTATCCCTTGTTTTCTTTTTCTTTCTACTCTTTCAATGTTGTTTGTGTTTGTCAGTTTTTGTTGTTGTTGTTGTTGTTTTTTTAGTTGTAAAATTAATAAAATTGTTTCAAAAAAAAAAAGAATATTTTTAAGCTGTGAGGAGACGAGAAAAGGAAAGATTTGGTTTTTTTTTTTCCTTTTCCTATACTGACAGCTAAGAGGACTTAAGCAAGAAATTGGAAAAAAATCGCAACTTTTGACATTAATAGGCATTTAATGCTGAAATAAAAAGTGCAAAAGGATAATACAAGATTTCTGGACAATCAAAGGCTTTTGGTAAAAACAGGAAGGGAGAGAAAAAGAATAAAAGAGCAGGATCTGGAAGGGAGGAGGGACTGCCTGGAATTAAAAAGAACTTACAGCAAAATCTCAACACGACTTCCAAAAGATACATTTTAAACTGAAATATTGCAACAAAACCCGAGGAAGAGAAAGTCAAAAAAGAAATAGAAGAAATAAACTTGGGACTAGTCTGGATCACTTGATGATTTCTTGGATTCTTGGTTATTGTTGACTAAATCAATTGGGTGTTGTTTTAAAACTGTTTAAAATGGCTCCACTTTTAGAAGAACTGAGAATTGGAACTTAAAAGAGACAAGAAGATGCACAAGAAGGGAGAGGTTGTTTTGGCTGCGTTTTCAGTTCTTAGAAATGGAGATTTGGACGAGATGGGAAACAACAAGAAATGCCTGCAGAACAAGTAAGATTGAGCACAAAGAAGAAGCCATCTTTTTATGAACAAGTAATCTTAGATGGGGAAAAAAAGGAAAGTGGGATGAAAGGAATGGAAAGTTATAAGATTGGGAAAAAACAGACTCCCCCCAAAAATAGACGTGGGAAAAATAAGTATAAAACCAGAAAACAACAGAAGTAAGGAAATGCAGAAGAGGACAAGGGGTAAAAAGGGGAGGAGAAGATGAGAGGGAAGAAAGAAAGGAAAAGAAAGAAGAGCAGAAACAAAATATAGAGAAACAGGGGACAGAAACAAATATATTAGAGAAACATGGCCTATTTCAAGATAACGTGTGTGAAAATTTAATGTGAAAAAGGGATTCTGCAAAGGTACATGAGATTAGTATTGTGTTATATTAGAAATAGAAAAACTTTAGAAAATATGAAACAATGTATGATGTAAAATGTTTGATACAAATAGCTATCATAATTCAGTGGAATGCTGTCAATAAATAAGTAACAAAATGAATATTAATGATTTACAAAAACTGTGAGAGAAATAAGGAAAAATTAATTATGGAGATGATATGGCTTTAAGGAAGTAGGATATTTCAATTGAGAAAGAAGTGTTAAAGATGTAAGATTTTAATGATTATTAATGAATAAGAACTGAATTGGAATGGAATGAAGGTTTATAATTACATATATTTATAATCTTTTTTTAAAAAAAGAATATATGTGTGTATTATAAGAATGTACCAAGCAGAATCTATTGGAAGTTATGGTATTAATGTATTATATTGAAGTTCATAAACTTAAGTATATTATTGAAGTTTAAATAAGAGTTGAATGGATGTAATTAAAAGATATAAATGTGTCATACTCCAATTAGTAACTACAGGAGAAAATTTGTTTAATGAGAAAGTTAATATGAAATTGAAACAGAACAGACAAAAGTATAATATAATGATTTGAATTGAGATGAGATAATCAAAATAAAATTTTGAGAAAATTAAAAGGGAAAAACTATTATAGAAGATGTTAGAATAGTATAAGACATTGGATTAGAAACAAAAAGGAGCATGAAATTGAGCTTTGTGTCTGTATAAAGAGTTTCAACCCGGCCATGCTATTTTCAAAAAAGATGTTTTACTTGTATTTTGTATGTGTGAAAACCCAAATAAAACTTTGTTAAAAAAAGAAAAAAGAAAATACGTCGCTTGAGTAATATAAATGCTTATATTTCAAACTGTTTCTTGGATAGATATAAGCCAGGAAGTGAGCCATAGATAAAACAAAGTGGGAGTGATATTTGATGCAATACAGTGCATGCAAACTGCACGGCTATCACATATTTTTATTTTATACAAATTAACTTTATTATATATAATATGTAAGTACTTGTGAATCATGAAAAAAAGCACTAGCATAAAACAATGCAATGAAGAAAATATTGAAGTTGGTGATGAACTGCAGAACAATGGACCATAAAAAAGATTGGGTTCTCTAATTTGCCTTTCTCTTTGAATACCAAAGAGAGAAGATTTATGCTTAAAAACAACAACAATAACATTTACAGATATTAATCAATGTGTCCAATTCTGTTGTATGAAGTTTTTGTTGAATAGTTGGAGGAAATTTATAAAATGATGTCAGATTGGCCCAAGAATCCACGTTTTTTTCCACATTTCAATAGTGCAGCAGTTGCTTTTGATTACTCAGTGAAAGTATTGGATACACACTCTGCATATGGTCTACTTTGCAGAGAATGGGGACTCTCAGCTTTCTGAAACTGGGAGTAGACAAATCCTCATCATGTTCGTCAATTCCCTTTTAGTATGTGACTGTATCTGGAGACAGAGTCCTAAATGGTAAAGACTGTAGTCTATGTAATTACCTTGGTCTGATTCAGTGATTCATATGCACACTTGCTCTTTACTCTTTAGCCATGTCATGACAAATCCAAAACTTTCCATGAAATTGTCCTTTGGACGGAATTAAATGGAGAAGCCTTGGAAGCCTTGGAAGGATCCCTGATGGCTCATATTAGCAACTAAATTAATTGAGTCTAAAAGAAGTAGCACCAAAAACAACAATATAGATAACAAATACACCCCCCCAAAAAAATACATTGAAATGACAGGAGGAAGGGGGAAGTATAAAGCTAGTTAAGGCAATATTAGTCTGTAATGTTATTTCACAGTAGAAATCTAATCCTTTCATTAATTATATGAAAAGTTAGATAGGAAATAAAATCGAGCATATAGTATAAAGATCTTAAACAGAAAACTGAAACAAAATTATCACCTCCCATTCCCAAGAGATCATTACTACATCTTAATTGTTCCAGAAAAAAGGATGCTTATTTTGAGGCTCAGTAAACTTAATTATGTATTTTAACACAAACATACTCATAGAGCCAATTTAATTAATTCTTCAAAGAAAATAATGACACCAACCACAAATTATCTACTATTTTCATTTTGTAGTTTTACAATAATTTATTACTAACAGGAAACACAATTGATTCCTTATGACAAAACATAGGAGGCTGGTTCTGAATGGCACAGAAAATCATAAATCAAAGATAAGAACAAATGGCAGACACAGCCAAGTTTCCTCCCCCACTCCAACAATACACCTGTTTCAATTAACAATTTAGGCAGCAGATGTAAATGGCTGATTTCAAAACAGACTGCAGAAAAAAAAAACTGCTTTAAAAATCAACAAGTCCAGAAAACCAAATTGTACAATTTAACTTGAAATTCATGTGACCTAAGATTTTCCTTATACCACATAGAGCTTTTTGTACTGTGTTCATGAAATACAACCAGGATAGGAGACATATATTTATGAATGAATCCTAGCATGAAAAAACAACTATCTTACCTTTCTGATGATCGAACACCGATGAAGTGCTAAAATCCATGACTGATTCTGAAATCCCTACAGCAACAGCCTCTATTTAGTTCGTAAACAATGCACGTCTAGCAATTGTGCCACCTGTCTCCTTTGATTTAAATCTGCCTTCTTTAAAAAAATACAAAGAAAGGGAACCTTATCCTCCACTGAGAATAGATCCAATGGAAAACAACCCTTGCAAATAGATTAAGGCATTATAGTTTCCTGGGGAGGGGGATCAAGCATTTTTACTCTTTTACTTAGGAAGGGATCTGCTGGTAGTACAGCATCAGCTCTCAAAACGCTGTACTTAAACTGCAATTTCTGTGGATGAATGAGAATCCACAATATTCAGACAGAGCATGTGCAAAGCCTGCAATGTTATTTAAATACTAATGTGGCTATTTCAGAGGTAATGTTTACGTGGTGGTGGCAAAAAGAGTAAAATCCTCTCTGAAGATTGCAAACATATATCCACTGCTGATTATTACAGTTTATTCAAGGAACACACAATATGTTACAGATTTTTCTTTTCTTGTTTTGTGGGGATGGGGGAGCAGAGAAGGCTACAGCAAGCAAGGGGTGATGTTGTGAAATTGGCTAGGCCATGTCTTGTAAATGGATGGGGATGGGACAATCCACCTAGAAAGAAATACAGAAGCACTGCAGTGGTATAAACAGTACTAAAATAGCTGCTTCCCAGGAGCGTGTTACGGAACCAAACTGGTATATGTTGATCTGAGATTGTGAGGGTAGAGGGTAGCACAAATTCCATGGAGCTTCCAAGAACCATGAACTATAAACCTGCTTTCTTCTCTAGTGGAACCATTTGAAGACAGTTATCCATGTGTCTCATGGATTGGATGCCAAATTTGGTAGTTCCTCCTTTAAATTAAATGAAGGTAAAAGTAAAGAAGTCCCTGCGGATTTTACTCTGCTATTTGTTGCCAGCTATAGGGGGCGCTGCTCATTTCTGTTTCAAGGTGATTGAGCCAGCAGTGTCTGCCGCGATGTGGCCAATATGACATTGTGGAGCGCTGTTACCTTCTCATCAAAGTGGTATCTATTTATCTACTCTCATTTGAATGCTTTTGAACTGCTAGCTTGGCAGGAACTGGAACAAGAATGGGAACTCACCCCATGTTTTCCTAAGTAATGGTCCCCAGTAGCAAGTATTGTTATAGTTGATAAAGTCTCAAATCTTTTTCATGTTAATAATAGTTTTTTCTCCAGTATTTGATGTTAGAGATAATAGTTGGAATTATGATAAAAATATACCCTCTTTCCAGTGGTGGGATTCAATTTTTTTACTACTGGTTCTTTGGACGTGGCTTGGTGGACATGGCAGGGGAAGGATACTGTAAAATCTCCAGTCAGAGGTGGTATTTGTCGGTACTTTGAACTACTCAAAATTTCCGCTACCGGTTCTCTAGAACTGATCAAAACCTGCTGAATAGCACCACTGCCTCTTTCTCAAAAGAAGAAATCATTTCTAAATCTGTCCCATATGAATGTGATAAACTTCTAGCACTTAAAAATAGGACCAAAGTATTACTCTGAAGAATTCAAGGACAATTCAAAATTTAATATGATTCATTTACATGATTGATCTATAGAAATAATATTGCATTACAATACTATACTTGCCAAAAATCTATGTTGTTGCTAAAAAGCAATACTGACTTAATGTCACAATCAATCTATCAGTCAATAAGATTGGAGACTGAAGATTGGATTTCTAGTCTCTAACTAACACAGAGGATGGATATTTACATGAAGAGGAAAAGCACCAGATTTAACACATTACAAAGATTAGGTATCGGCCACTTAGTCAAAAGTATTTTATTTCCTTCCTCCATAATTTCAGATTATTTTATTTTCCCTTTAAAAGTTCAGTTTCTGCCATTCCCATGCTAGTTAGAAAATGCCTTTTTAAAAAATAGTACAAAAATTTATCTGCTTTTCTTTTTCCAAGAAAAGAATGAAGATAGAATTTGCAAACAAACTGCGTTGATACAACATATTATTTTTCATGAATGTATGTGTAGTCTTATATATTTAATATAAATGTGTACTTATAAATATATTTAAAACATATTTAATGTAATTGAATTATATTATAAAATTGAGAAAAGCATAAATGTTGAAGGCTATCTATTTTTTATTTATATACTTTGATTAATGGAGACAAGGTATCTTTTTATTTGTTATTTTTTCACATGATTGGTTAGGTTACCTTACTGCCAGAAGTACCAAATATAAAGTACCAAATTCCACTACTCAAGAACCTGACAGTTGTGTTGCTCTCTCCATCTTCCTCTTCTCCCCATCCCCCCAACCAAAGGTCAAGGATGATATTCTTTGTACTTGGCAGATCTTAAAAATGTTCCTGTGGCCCTTTCCAGTTCTTCCTGCTTTCCTATTAAACCTGTTTTGCACATTTGCAGCATCTCCTGGAAAAAAACAAAGAAAAATGCTGTTACTCAACTGTGAAACTTCCGTTGCTTGCCTCTCATTATTTGATGCATTTATCTCATTTCAAGATGCAAACATCCATGGGGTGGGAAATGGAGTGAGAAAAGGGATGGGCTTCAATCACATGCCACGATTGTGATATTTTGACCCCCTCCCTTTCTCCCCTTTCCCAGTAGATGCTCTGTTCTGGGAAGATGATCTTTTAGAAAACTTCTTCAATATCATTTTCTCCCAGGAAAAGGTCTCCGAAAAAATCTTCCAATTTGATTTGAAATTTTTCAATGCTTCAATCCCAAGACCTCTGGAGATGCCATATTAGGAATGGCTTTGGCCATGTATAAATATGTGGATGTAGTTTTGATTGTCTTAAGCAGTTATAGAAAAATGTTTTTTTTTTTACATGAAGCTTCAGTTATGAGTCCAATGAATGATCTCATAATGTAAAAAAGGGATGGAGTATGTGATATCTCATGTTTATTCCTGAAACTTTAAACTTTAAATGTGTTGCTGAAGAATATCAAAAGGATGTGTGTTTTCCTTTATCTCACTGAGCATATTAAGTTCAACAAATGGATGTTTCTGTTAAAATTCAGATTTAGTCAAAATTTAGATTTTATGCACCTGTCGGAGAAACTCTCCGCTGAGCCCTCAACTTACCATGTGTTTACTACCAGCACATCGCAAACTGGGAGAAGAATTCCTGTTGTTAAGTAAGACAGTTGTTTAGTGAGTCATTCCCAATTTCATGACTTTTTTGCGATAGTTGTTAAGCAAATCATGCAGTTTTTAAATCAGTCCAGCTTTCCCCATTGACGTTGCTTGCTGGAGGCTGGACATTGCTATCAGTGATTGTAATGACCCTGGGATGCTGCAAGTTTTGTAAATACATGCTGGCTGTCTAGTGCCCAAATTTTGATGATGTGACCGTGGGGTACTCTGACCATTGCAAGTGTAAGGACTGGTCATAAATCACTTTTTTCAATACACTGTAACTTCTGACAATCGCTAAAAAAATGGTTGCTAGCTGAAGAATAGCATCCTCTGTCTCATTCCATTTACAGAGGCTGATGAAGCTGATGATACCTTCAGAAGTTGTGGATGCCCCATCGCTGGAGGCTTTAAAGAAAAGACTGGACAGCCACAGGTCTGAAATGGTATAGGGTCTCCTGCTAGAGCATAGAGTTGGACTGGAAGATCTCCCAGGTCCCTTCCAACTCTTGTTATTCTATGTTCTGTGTCATGGGTGTCAAACCCACCATGTCATGTTGCTGTCATGGGATGCTTTGTGATGTTTTTTCTCTTCATGGAGCTGAGGTGGGAGTGGCCTGTGTGTGATGCATCTGGCCTGCAGGCTGCCAGTTTGACACCCCTGTTCTATGTTCTATATGAGATTGGTGCTTATTCCAGAATTCACCTGAAAAGGGCAATATACTACTTTTGAGAATGAGCAAGGGAAGCACACAGAGCTGTTTCCCATTACTTCCCACTATCCTTGCTTCCAGCATCAACAGTCTGAAGCCACTTCCTCATTCCAGCTGAGGACAGGACCAATCCCTCCTAATTTTTCATCTGTAATGACAAGAGCATCAGATCCTTTTTTGTATTTCGCTTCCTGATTTTTCAACATGGGTTTGAAAGGATGCTGCTGTACTGCTGTATTTCTAACATTTTGCAAGAGTTCAGATTTCATTGCAACAGGGTCTTCATGGGATTTCATCACTTGTCTCAAGTAAAAAAAACTTGGCCTCTCAAAAGTTTATGAAAGTGCCCAAAATGGACTAAGCTTATGGCAAAGACAATGGAGGTGATTTCAGGTGATTCTGTAAGCCCATCTGTCAAAATCCCCTGGTAGGATTTTGTGGACCACAGATAATGTATATACATCCAACCAACCTGCAATGCTGATCTAATCATCACCGAAACATTGGAATCATATGATACCCATCTTTAAAGAACTACATGGCTTGCCACTTGCTTTGCAGGTAGAAATTAAGGCCTTAACAAACTTAAAATCTGAAATGCTTAAGGCTCTGCTTGTCTTAAGGCCTGCCATCCTCTTTATGACTCTTGCCATAGGTGAGAATATTCTGATGCTTCCAATTCTGGAAACCCATTCATTGGGTAGCCTGACGATGTCTTTTTTACCTGACAGAACAGAAAAAAACAGGTTTAAATAGGCCATGCAGCTTGTTCTTTAGAAGCTCCTCAGATTTTATCTGGGAAACACTTGTGTGCACATCCCAGCTTTCTCACTGACTGATTGAAAAAGTTATGCTGTCATCAAAATTAAATTGATCATCAGTCACTATTTAGAAGACATGTCTTCTGAATCTTTAAAAAACCTGACAAATAGTTTAAGCACTTAAATTCTGTAGGAGTCTATTCCTGATTGCAAGAGGAGATTTCCGGAAACTTACAAAACCATAAATGAATCTCTCCGAAAGATTTTGGTGTTGGGGTATAGGGAACAGAAACTATCTCGAAGAATGTATATATAGGATTGTGTGAAGAAAAACAATAAATGGCAGCAAATATAATACTTTCAGCAGAACGATGCTTTGGTTTTCTTGATATCATCCTGACTGTGCTATGCTTTGTATTTGCTGAAGACTAGATCGCAATAATTCCAGGTAAAGTACTCCAAGCAATGTAACTAATCCTTCTGGGAAAACTGCAAGCTTAATTTTGTGCTCAACCTTGAGGCTTCAGAAGAATCCCCCTCTTTATTTTTCTGATGGTTATTTTATGAAGTTTGACTGCTATGGATTTCTATTTTATATTAAACATTTTATCTATTTTATTATAAGCTTCCCATATTATGCATGAAAAACTAACTGGGTGACTTTGGGTGAATCACCAGGATACTGGTGTGTGAAGTGGACAGCTATATAAATCAAGTACATCAGATGAAAACGTCATCCCATTCAGCATTAGCTCAATTTAATACTCTCATTTAACACCAACTTGATAATACAACATGAGAAATGTGTGAATCAGAAGGTGCAATGAGGCTCATGGGGGAAAAAACTGCTCCAAAGTTTAATACTGTAAACTTGAGCCAATAACTACATTGACTGAGTTTCAGGACAACAAATGATTAGATGTTTAAGGTAAGTCAGTAGATTGTAACCCTGCAAAATTTAGTGGTAAATGAAATCCAGATTTCTTCAGAAGTATTGTGGCCCAGGGGCTGTCAAATCTCATATAATAAGAGGTCCAAAATATCCTCTTGCTCAATTGCCTTTAAGGCTAGGTCCCACTGACCGATGGGCGCAAAACGTATGCAGAAAGGACACAGCGGATGAGCAAAATTTTGGGGGTGGCTCCATTCGTTTTCATCCGCTCCAAAAAGTGGCAAAAATTTGCATAAACAGAACGGAAAAGAACGGACGTGGGTAGTGTGTAGCGGGAATGTTAAACGGATGTTCATAGGAAGCCTAGTGGATGAAAGTGGATGGAAGCGGATGACACCTCCGAAGGGGTTTCTGGGGAGAATTTCGAAGTGGACACATAGCGGAAGGGGCGGATGCATAGCAGATGAAGTGGATGTGCATCACGGACGCCTATAGGAACAAAGAGGATGCCGCGCAGATGTAATATCACATGCAAAGTGTTCACTGCGCATGCAGGGGTATAAATTGCGGCCCGTTCCGCAGATATAAAAGGTGCAGCCACACACGCAGAATAGTTCTATTCTGACCTCAGAATAGTCTCAGAGACTGAGTTGTTTACTTGTTTAATAAAGTTTTATCTTTGCTTAAAACCACTTAATACAGTTTACTTGGTTCATTTTGCTATTTAATAAAGTCATCAAAGTTTACCTAAGAAAGGTAATAAAGTTTATTATGATTATTATGAAAACTTTGAAAAAATGGTTAAGCCTTTGCATGCTTGTGGGATAGATAAAGAACCTCTAGTGCAAGCATGGAGTGGGACTGTATGGGTCCCACCATCCCAGCGATCCAGATGATTTTCTCTTCTTTTTATAGAAAATTATTGGTTGTCCGCGAGGTGTCCTTCTATATACTCCAGACATAACTGTCAGACATCCTAATATATATGAAGATACATCCCATGATACAAACATTTTGTCCATTTTTAATACTTTATATACGAGATGCATACGCTTACATCCTTTCTATTTCCTGCATACTAACCGCTGTGTAGACGTTCCGTTGTACCTTTTGTTTTCCTCGCTCTTTCCATTTTCCAGCTGGCGTGGATGTGCAAGTTGATCGGGGATGGCCAAGAGGATTGGCAGTAGAGTGATACGGCGTGGACATTTAAACGGATGATAAACGGACACTAGGATATTTTGTTGCTCCTTATATGTCGCGGATGTACATGTATCGCAGCGGAAAGTTCATCTGACTAAAAAGTTGTGCTGCTCAAACTCTTGCATGTGGAATGAAATTTGCAGGTGGAGACGAATGGTCGACTGATAGAGCGGTGATGAAACAACTGTATTGCAGTGAGTACAACACGGATGCATAGCATTTTCCAATGGATGGCAAGCTTTTTTAAACATTTTACATCCTCTTTGCATCCGTAAGTGCAGTGGGACCAGGCCTTTGGTACATTTTCTTTGTAAGCAGTTCATATAAAATCTTTCAAGATCTTTAAGCTGGGTGTAGTTATCTTAAATTTCCAAGAGATGGCAGAGTTCAATCAGCGTAAGTTTTCAGACTTCAGGAGAAATAAGGGTGACTTAAATGGACTACTACTCAGAATAATTTTACTACATTAGAATTTCAAAGTTTCAGAGCTGAAGTTGCTCACTGAGTACTTTAGTAAACAAATACCTAGAAAAATATCATTTTGTATACTGAGAAAAGTGAAACATAGGATTAGGAAAACACCATTCCGTAAAAAGTTATTGCAAGAAAGATGTATATATATATAAAAGTATACTTCTTATATAGGCATTACTGTATATTCGCAATAGCTTCAAACCCTGAAAAGATGCAATTCTTAGATGCGATAATTTTCAAGTTTCTTAAGCCTCATATATCTTAAATAATAATAAATGAGGTTTTTATTTACTATTTGTTACATTGATAACCTAATTGTGCACAGAAAAGTCAAGCATCCAGAAGTATTGAGGACAAATAATCCATACATGAATTTGGTTTTGCCAGATATCTTCTCAGCAAACTAGATTTGCTTCTGATATGAAATATGAATTGGCCACCTGAACTCCCAGACCAAAACAGCCTCTAACTGTACCAGCAAATGTGGATTTTCTGTCATTTTCAGTACCAACACCCCATTTATTTCTATCCTCAGATAAAATCCCTTTGTGATAGCTTTGAAAATTCTCTCCCACATAACCACATCATTTCAATTTCTTACCATTTTGAAAGGCAAAGCATGTTAGCTCTGTATAAACCTAAAATAAGCTTATCATAGTTTAAAAGGCACAGAAAAAAACATACTTCTTCTAACCCAATGTAATTGCTATTGTTAGGAAGAATATTTGGAGTTCAGAGCTGAAATGAAGGGTCCTTCATGCTCTCTGAACTTGATGATGTTACTTAGTTTGGGTAATAAAACACCTGCAAAACAACTAAGCTCAGAGAGCACCAAGGACCTCCCATAATTGCTATTTATACAATGTGGCAGGTTGAATTGACACCTGATAGTGTTGGGACTGAAGCTGTGCATGAAGATCCCATGTATCTATCAAAATCCTATCAAAAGCCTTTGTCAACAAGAATTGTGTGATTCTTCAGCTGAGCTTATGGATATATATAATATGCATGTCCACTATTTGATGCAGTTAACAAAACACTTTGTGGACTCCTGGATCATAGATAGGATTAGTGCATACAATTCCATCTCCTTATCTACACTAATTCCATATTTTTTGCCATCTGTTTTTCTCCTAGGAAACAAACATATGTAAAAATGATATATTTAAACATTACTTAGATAATGATTTGTAACATAGAAATAATCGTTCCATTTTGGACTGGATTGTTTGTTGAAATACAAAGGGAGAAAGGGGTACATATTGTTTCTCAGGATTCCTGTATGTGACTCCTGTTTTTTTTTTTAAATGTATTGCATCAATTTGGGTCCTTTTCAATATTCAGTTGTTGTTGAAAATTGGAAGTAGGATTTCTTAATTCGAGATAGTGTAGTGTAATCCTCAACATAAACTTGATGCATTTTAAAACAAAATAAAAGAAAACTTTATCTATCTGTCCCTTTAAACAGTGGTGGAAAGAAATGAAAAAAATCATGCTGGTCACATATATGACAAGGTCACACCTATTTTGCATTAATATCCCACCAACTATGATGTTCATTCCCACTAAAATTCTAAGGATCCCTGAGCCATCAAACTGTTATCCATCCAACTGTCTTGAAGTATGAGAGTATTATGCAAAACCATAATGATACTTGTTTTTCATTCAGCATGGTATATGAAGCATGGTTTGTCATGGTTTGTCAAATTAGTGACTTGTGGTTTATTTTTTTAAAAAAATATGGTTCAAGAAACAATGTCTTACTGTTGTGTGAGAATTCAGCCACTTATGAGATAGACTAACATAAACTAACATTGCAGGATGCTACAGTGACCAGATGATGTCAGAGAAAGCCTACTTTTGACCAAGAATTCTCATTCTCTGAAGCAGTTTCTCTGATTTGTGATTGAGTTTAGAAATCTGAAATTCTGTTGTCAGCAAAATATCTAATGGATATTCCCAATTTCCCATGATTGTTATGTACTACACTTCGGAGGTGCTCCTCGGCTGGTGGAAGCATATGCACACCTGGTACGGGAAGCTGCACCTCAAGAAATCT
>BHFT01001494.1:0-18436 GCA_004320025.1 Laticauda laticaudata
AACAGAAACGGCTGTGAAAGTCTGACTCACAGATGAACACAATACAGAAGCCTGATGATGGCAGATGAGATTCTGCCTAAACGTTGCTACAACTTTAAAAGCACAACTATAATGACATGGGAAAATACCTGAATAAAGCTGAATACCAAACATATAAATACCCATGAAAATGTAAGAAAACACACACGCATACACATGCACACACTCAGACACACATATATATGTCGGTCTAGGTGTGTTCGGGTCTTTTCCCATGTAAGATTAAGTGTATCATGGTGACTTTTGGTGAGGTCCCACAGATCATCCTCAGGCTGGTGCTTCTATAAGTACTGGTGGAGGAGGTGGTGTACTGGGCTGGTTGGCTGCACTGCTGCCTCTTGATTGGTTGATGAGGTTGATGTTGGTATTATGGGCTGTGTGATGGCCTTGTGAGTTTTGTTTTGGAGATATCCTAGATCTTGTGATGTAATCTCCTGGGTCATTTGTTTTGTAGTGATCTTTTTTCCATTAGCCTCTCCTGTTTTAATTGCTTGGGTAATGGGTTGTGTGATGGGCTTGTGAGTTCTTTTGTTGTGGTATCCTGGGTCCTGCATTGTAATCTCCTGGGTTGTTTGTGTTTTGATCTTTTTTCCNTTGGGTAATGGGTTGTGTGATGGGCTTGTGAGTTCTTTTGTTGTGGTATCCTGGGTCCTGCATTGTAATCTCCTGGGTTGTTTGTGTTTTGATCTTTTTTCCATTGTAGTAACGGCATGTAGTAACGGCATGACAAACCACTTCTTTCCTGTTTCCAAGAAAGCTAAGTGTCTTACCCAACCGATGCAGGAGGTGGTAGCTGTATGCAGCTAGGAACACAGGCCAGAGCAGCATGCGATGGGACAAAACTTGCAGCATTTGGCAGTGCCCGGTGAGCAGCCCAGTAGCACCTTGTGACTGGTCACAAGATCGAATGGTTTGCCATGGAGGGAGTGTTTGAATCATTCCCCAAAGCTTCCTTTGACTGCAGTTAAAGTTGGCTGTACCTTCATTTAGCTGATGACAAGGTCCATGAAAAGAAAGCGATTGGGGCCTCTCTTCCATCTGTGAATTGGTCACTTAAAATGACACTGATGCCAAAAGGAGAGACCTCACAGGTGAGAACCAAGGGAAGATTCTCTTTATATTGCACCAGGATGCTGTCTGAAGATAGTAGCTTCTTGACAGCAGAGAAGGCAGCAGTTTCTTTTTGGCCCCAGGAACAAGACATCTTCTTGTTGAGCAAGCAATGAAGAGGCTCAGCTACAGATGCTTTGTGTGGCAAGAAGACGCTGCAGAAATTTAAGAGTCCCAAAAATGCCTAAAGTTCAGTTGTTCTTGGATATGGGAGCTTCCTGGATGACTTGGACCTTTGCCTGTGTAAGGTGTAACCCAGAGGAATTGATAAGGTAGCTGAGGAACTCTATCTATGGAACACCGATCTTGCACTTTTCTTTTTTAATTTGAGGCCAACTTCCTGGAAATGGGTGAGTACCACATACAGAGGATCAAGGAGTTAGTTGTTGGCCACTAACAGTAAGATGTCATTGAAACAGGGAACGGTACCTGGGAAGAATCTGGAAGTCTCTGGAAGAGTCCCAGTGCCAAATTGCAGCCAGTGACTTCTAGAAGCTCCTTGATGTGTTACAATTGTCTAAGCCTCAGCTATGGCATCATCAACTGGTAGCTATTGGTAGGCTTGTGCAAGGTCCAATTTAGTGAAGACCTTAACCCTCACCCAGAGAGTTCAGCAGATGTTGAACCAGGGGCACTGGGTATGCATTTTGCTGTAGTGCTTTATTTAATGTGCATTTATAGTTTGTGCAGAGCGGACAGAACTGTCCGGCTTCACAAAAGTCACAGTTAGAGTCTCCCATTTTGAGTGGTTGACGGTTTCCAGAATTCCTTGGCTAATGAGCTTGTTGCGTTTCTCATCAAACTTTGAGCACAAGGCAAACAGTACTCTTTGCAGCTTCATTTGGATCTGAGCTACTTTCAAGGAGAAAGTTAATGGAGAAAAGGTTCAGTCAGGGGTGGGATTCTATCAGTTTGCATCTATTAGCTAGAACCAGTTGTTAATATTCTAAGCAGTTCAGAGAACCAGTTGTTCAAAGAAATTACTGGCCTAATCCTGTAAGGAAGGTAGGAAGGAAACATTCTGGTGTTGCTTTCAGAAACTGCCCCTCTGTTAACCATTATTACATTCTTGGCAGGACTAGACTTTCTGCCTCAGGAACATCTCTGGAGTTTTTTTCCCCCTCCTTTGCTGGGACTTTGCTTGTGTGGAGTGACCATTCAAAGTTACAGTGACACTGAAAAAAGTGACTTATGACCATTTTTCCACTTCGACTGTTGCAACATCCCCACAGTCACGAGAGGCAAGGCAAGGAGATGCATGCCTCAATGTGAGTCATATTGAATTGGCCACACCCAGACAATAACATGACCACCAAGCCATGTCCACCCAGTCAAATGATCACCAAGCCATGGCCACCACCTAAGCCACACCCACAGAACTGGTTGTTAACAATTTTGAATCCTACCCCTGGGTTCAGTCCTTTTGTGCAGGCAGGAAGGAAGGAAGGAAGGAAGGAAGGAAGGAAGGAAGGAAGGAAGGAAGGAAGGAAGGAAGGAAGGAAATTGGTTTCCAAGGCTCACTGCCAGCTTCACACAAGGAAACTTAATAGGGCATCTGATATGAAATTGATTTATAATCATTTTGTTTTTATAGCTAGATAAGAGAATCTCTCTCAAACAATGATCCAATGAGTCATAGATAGTGTAGTATAATATGAATCATTTTCAAGTATCATCTGAGAAAAGGCATTTTCAGGAAAGTCTTTTTAGGCAGTGGAGAATCTGCCTACTCAGCTTATGCAGGGTATTTTATACTTCTCTTTGAGTGAAAAATACTCTAAACTATATTCTAAATTGCTTAGTAGCTACATATTGCAAAAAGTATGGAACACAGAGTTCCTTTCAGGAAAGATGATTCAGTGTTGCTGTAATATCCATGTAGAAATAATTAAAAATTTCTGCAGCATCTTAGGCTTTCCTAACAATGTTTTAAAAACATGGCCAGAATGGATTTACATAGTTATTATATACTACCATGTGTCAAGCATCACTTACTTAGAATATTTAACAGGTATTTTCCACTTGTACTCCATGGTTAAAAAATAAAAACTTTTTAGAGGTTGTGCTCAATTCCTGATGACTACAGGAACATGTCATACTTTTCCTTAAGCAGTAAAGAGTGTTTTGAAAGTTTATTCATAAATTTCTATTTTCCTTGACTGTTTTTGTCTCAGGCAATCATGATATCTTTGCTTTGCTAAATCTGTTTTAGAGTTGCAAGAAGATATGCTGTTCGGGAAAATGAATGCTACACATAAGCTAAGAAATTCAAGCTAGGATTTTTTTTTTCACAGAAATTGTAAAAATTATTTGGGGGGAAATATAAGCTTCTGAAATTGACTAAATGATTAATAAACCACCAAAGTGATAATGGACAAGAAGAAACACCATGCTTCTCTCAAGAGATTGGTATAAAGAAATTAATCTCTTCTTTTTTGAAAGTATATGCAATGCTTAGGATCAAAAATACTATTTGTTCATACTTATGCATATTTACAAATATAGAACTGAATAGAAAACAAGCAAACAAAGATATAATATCGTAAACTGAAGCCAAGAACTGGAATTCTACAGATCACAAAAACACATGGAGTGTTTAATATCTTGTAATTATCCTATTGTTAGGAAGTATGTGTTTTGGTCACATTATAAGCACAACAAATACTATGCTGTGAAGTAAAGGCCCTGTCAAACTGCCCAACGGATGCAAAACGGACACAATGGACGAGCAAAATGTTCCATCCGTTGTTATCTGCTCTCAAAACCAAAAGATTTGCATAACCAGAGCGGGATAACACGAGAAAGAAAACGGACGCGGGGAGGACGCAGAGTGGAACGGAAGCCCAGCGGATGGAAGCGGATGAGAGCGGATGGCACATCTGCTAGGCTTCCGGGAGGCTCAGCAAAGCGGACGCGGAACGAATGAAGCGGATGCACAGCGGATGCACAGCAGATGAAGCGGATGCACAGCGGAAGCCTAGCAGATGCCACAGTGGAAGCCTAACGGATGCCTAGCGTTAATTGCGCATGCGGGGAGGATGCATTGCGTAACCCCGCGGATATAAGGGAAGCAGCTCGAAGCAGGTCACCATTCAGAGGAAAGACCTGCTGCCGGTCGGATTGACAGCCTTGCCTGCCCTGCTGCATGCCTGCCTGCAAGCCTTGCTGCCAGCCTTGCTGCAAGCCTTGCTGCCAGCCTCCCTGCTAGCCTTGCTTCTACCTGCCTGCCAGCCTTGCTGCCAGCCTTCCTGCCAGCCTTGCTGTCTGCCCTGCCTGCCACCTTGCTGCCAGCCAGTTGCCTGCCAGCCTTGGTGCCTGCCTTCCTGTCAGCCTTGGTTCATGCCTGCCTGCCAGCCTTGGTGCCTGCCTGCCAGACTTGGTGCCTGCCTGCCTGCCAGCCTTCCTCAGCCTTGGTGCCTGCCTCCCTGCAAGCCTTCCTGCCAGCCTTGGTGCCAGCCTTCCTGCAAAGCCTTGTGCCTGCTGCCTGCCAGCCTGCCTACAAGCCTGCCTGCCAGCCTTCCTGCCAGCCTTGGTGCCTGCCTCCCTGCCAGCCTTCCTGCCAGCCTTGGTGGCTGCCTGCCTGCAGCCTGCCTGCAGCCTGCCTGCCAGCCTGCCTGCCAGCCTTGGTGCCTGCCTGCCAGCCTGCCTGCCAGCCTGCCTGCCCAGCCTGCCTGCCAGCCTTGGTGCCTGCCTGCCAGCCTGCCTGCCAGCCTTGGCCTGCCTCCCTGCCAGCCTTCCTGCAGCCTTGTTCCAGCCAGCTCCCTGCCAGCCAAGCAACCCACAACCATGGGGAAGAACAGAAAGCCTCAGCCATCTGCTGCCAGCCCTTACAAGAGGGACAGGGCTACCATCCCGCCCCTGCCCTCACTCTGGTTCTGCTGGGCTTCTGCAGCACGGGCTCGCTCTTCTGGGGCTGGGGCTTTCTCTGCTTCTGCTTCTGCTTCTGGAGGAGCTGATGATGCGGGGGATCAGACAAGCACTCCAGCACCCAGCCACCTCCACAGCACTGTACCCTTCACCCCTGAGACTGAGTGACCAGAGGAGTGCCAGAGACTCATTTTTTGTTTTATAGCTTGTTGTTAAATAAGTCTATTTTTGATTCACAAACTTGCTTCATTTCTTTTTTTTAATAAAGACTTGGTGGAAACTTTTAGAAATGGTTTTAAGCCTTGCTGCTCTTGTGGGATGGTTAAGATAGCAGTGGGATGGGTTAAGATAGCAGTGGGATGGGCAGGGATATCCTTTGGGATGGGTAATAGCTGTGGGAATTGGCAGGGATACCTTTGGGATGGTAATAGCTGTGGGATAGATAAACCTCCAGTGCAAGCATAGTGAGACTGTATGGTCCACCTCCCAGGTGCCACACCTATGGCCCTTTATTATCAATAACAATGTAATCAATATCCACACATGTCAGCATAAACACAACTCTTTATTAAATGCCCTGTTCATTGTAGGGCCACTCAACATACATGGCCCAATCTCATCAGTGTGATGAGACAGGCCTGAAGGAAGCATCCATTAATCATCTATCATCTTGCCACTCCACTGCCCAGCTGGGGAGTTGCACCAGTGTCTCAGGAGGTTGCGCTGCTTCTTCCCTTCACGTGAGGCTCTGTTGGGCCTTGCACATCCTCAGTGTCTATCAGGTTCGCCTTTGCGTCCATTCCCAGCGTCTCATGTCCCCATTGCCTTGTTGGGAGGTCCACGAGCCTGGTTCTGCAAGACTGGGTAGCGGGTGCGCATGAGATTGTGCAGGATGCAGCAAGCTTCCACGATCCTCCTCACAGTCTCCTGGCGATGCTGCATGGTGGTGAGAAGTACCTGGAACCTGTTGGCCAGGATGCCAAAGACGTTCTCCACCACCCGCCTTGCCTGGACAGCCTGTAGTTGAAGATCCTCTCTTCACGGGTGAGGCATTTGGAGGTATAGTTGTCTTCATGAGGTAGTTCTGAGGAGAAGGCATCATCCCCACGATGAAAGTAGGGCACATCTTGTGTTGTCATTGGCAGGGGGTCTGGATCTGGGAAGCCCACGATGAGGTTGCGTTTCAGCCCTCCTTGAGGTGACTGGCGTTGTATACCTGGGCATCTGAAGATGAGCCGTTGCCTGAAGCATCGATGTACATGAACTTTAGCAGCATCGACCATGGTGAAGAGATGATGCTGAAGAAGCCTTGTAGTTGTGATAAGTGGACCCTGAGTTGGCTGGAGCTTGCGGGCCACGTGCTTCCAATCGATGGCTCCGACGGTGTGGGGGAAGTTCCACCTCTGATACCACTGCTTGCTGCAACTTTCTTCCATCCTTCTTCAGTGGAGGGGCACTGAGTAGCTCTCCAGGTATCTCTTCGATGATGGCCTTGCACCATTCTCTGACCACAATGCTGATGGGTTGTGTGGGGACTCCTCCAGTTAACTGCATGCTCTGATAAAGGTGTCCTACTCGTCAGGTGGCGCAAAGTGCAAGTCGCAACCTTAGCCCAAGTTTCCAGGCTGGCCGGAAGCTTGGTGTTTCGCGTTGGTCACCTGGGTGTCACGGTCACTGGACAACTTCATCAAACATGGCTGGAGGCATCCTCTGCTACAGTGCTTCCTGGAGTGCCTGTAGATTACTGAGCCTGCCACCATCTAGACTTCGTGTACAGTCTGTTCTCTGCCTCTTCGCGAACCATTTACGTACCCACGCTTCTGTCGGCTGCTCTCTTTTTCTTCCCGTAAGTAGAGTTCACAAGGCCTGTAAATGGCTTTCCACTGTGTCAGAGAAGGATGGTGGCTGCACAAAAGGACTTTTGTTACGCATCCACGTGGACATGAACTGGATTGCTTGTGGAAGAGGAAAGAGTAAGATGAAGGGCTGCAGAGGTCTGCACTGGCGCGCAGGTTGCGCGTTGCTGAAGTGAGACCAGATGAGTTGCTCCACCTTTTTATAGGCAGTACTAGTGTTTCCCTATGTGTCCGCTTTGCATCCTCTAGGCATCCTCTAGAGCATCCTTACAATTATGCCGAGATAAGGTCCCCCTCTGCCGACATGTTTTTTCTCGATTTTACATGCTATTGGTTTTCCGTCGCTGGCATCCGTCTAAGCATTCCGTTCTGCATTCTGTTCCCGCGTTCGTCCGCCTTTCCTTCTGTGTCATTTACCGTGGAGTGGATGCGAGTCTGTGCGCACCCCCAGAATCTATAGCGCACAGACTGCCCTACGTCGGCATATAGCGGGATGTGTAACGGATGCAGAACGGATGCCTAGCGGTGCCTAGCGGCATGCAGAACGGAGCACAGAATTGGATACATTATTCAGTCATCAAAAGTTTTGAGCACAGCTCAAACACCTTCTAGAGGCGGACTGAAACCATCAATAAACGGAAGCTGGATGCGATCAAGAAGAAGTAAGGCAACTAAACGTATGCAGTGCAGTAACATGAAACGGATGATCGCGTTAATCAAGCAACGGATGGCAAGTGTTTCTCTCCATTTTACATCCTCTTTCCATCCGTTGGTGCAGTGTGACAGGGGCTTAAATGGTATGTCCAGTAAACAGCAAGAAAGCTACTGCCACTGGAAGGTCTTATATTACAAAACTGTTGAACCTGCCAGATTTCTGAAATAGCTTTGCAGAATGTCCTACAACTAGATGCTAGTTGTCCTAGCATCTTCAAGGAAGAAAATTCTACAATCTCCTTATCAAAAAGAGAAATGTTTGTACATATTCAAAATAAAAGAAAAAGAATCAGGTTATGAGCTGCAAAGATAACAATATTCTAGCAAATTGGGGAGGTTGGCCAGTTCCTATTCAGTTTTATCCAAGAAGAAAGTACAGGACATTATGAAGAACAAGATAAGAGCAAAATTGAAGCCTGAAATGTTAGAAAAATAGTCTGGTAAGATCTATATATTCTACTTTATAAGGTCAGGTGAATTGCATCCTACAATTCTGAAGGGAGATGCTGGAGATGCATCTGAATTGTATGTACTTCATTTGAGAAATCTTGAAGATTTGGTGAAGTATCAAATCAGTATTTTTTTTTTCAAAGTTGAAGGGGGGGGGGGAAGANGGGGGGGAAGAATCTTGGAAACTACAAACCAGTGCTAGCAGTCTAGGAAAGATCAAGAGCAGTTCATGAAGTGATATTCTGTAAAAATCTTGAAAACAAAGCAATAACTATAAGGAGTTTAGATGTATCCAAATTGTTGCCAGACTAATATTGCCCTATTTTAAGCCTAGTGATTTTTAATCAGTTGTGGAAAAGTTGCATCTTAGATCTTATTTTTAGCAAAACCTACTGCAAAAAAATTGTGTTCAGATCTAGGAATCACATTTCAAGTAAGATTCAGAAAAACTGGGTTCAAATGAAAAACAAAAAAAGAAATTAAATCCTAGGAAGAGGAACTACAGAAGCTGGATATTTTTAGCTTGAGAAGAAGAAGAGATATAGAGGAGGAGAGGGCAGCACTGGGGAGAGAAAAAACAGCAGTTCTCTTCAAATATCTGATAGAATATCACACAGAAAAAAGTCAAAAGTTGATCTCTGTCATTCTGAATGTACAGAATAATAGATTTACATTACAAGGAATCAGATTCAGTTTTAACATTAGAAAACAATTTAACAATATGAGCAGTTTTGACAGTGGAATCAATTATCAAAAGAGATGTTAATATCCCTTCGGTAGATGTGTTCAAGCAGAGAACAGACAACCATCTTCTGGAGAAGCTTTAATTTAGATTGCTGCACTGAATAGGGTGCTGATGATCTAAATTGCCCTTTCCAACTCTATGATTCTCATGCTGAATTGCTCTAACATTTCAGAAACAATTTCCAAAATCTAAATTATGAAGTTACCAAAACACAGGTCTTTATCTAGTCCCACTTCAGAATGGCTTCAACCTTTCCATATATTACAAGAGAAGATATCAGTAAAAGAGCAACTTAGAACATAAGTAATTTCCCATTGAAGTTCTTAAAAATTTCAGTCCATGGTAATTTCTAGAGAATTGAAGAGAATATTTTTATAGAGAAAACTAAGGTTTAAAATACATCTGTATACATCTTTAGAGTTCATTGTTTATCACATGTTCTTCAAACTTGAGTCTTAAAATAAGAACTTTCCCATTACCTTTCAAAAAATAAACTCCTTTCTCTTTTATAAGCTTTGGTTTTGTAAATTATTTAGGAAATATGTCAAACGTTAAGGTCTTGTTTTAGTACATTGCAAAATTGCAGAAAACAAATACTCTTTTCTTAACTTTGGGCCACTGGGGAATATCAGGCCTTTGGGTTACAAAAAAAAGTACAAAGAAAAAAAATTACAGAAGAAAGAATTAACAAGCAACTTGTGTACTGTTGCCAAGAAAATTATATGGACAATTCCATACAACACCAGGAATCAAGCATGGCTTGAAGGAAAATATATATCACAATTATCACGTAGTCAGGTAATCCATGTCAAAAAGGATTGTTTTTTGACTTATCTATTTCCTTTTAATATTAGTGATCTATTAGTTAGAGATATGCAGTCTTTTGGTGGGAACTTCATTTATTATTTATGAGATTGCTCAGACCATTAGGAAATGAGATAACAACTTAGAGGTGTATGGATGTAAAGATAGGAAGTGGATTTTCTGGGAGTTTTACAGTTTTGAAGACAACAAACAGTGGGAAACTGCCTTGATGATGATGAGCAGCCATGGGTAGAGTTTAGGGCATTCCAAGAGTGACAATATTTTGGGGTGTGGCAACTTGTGTGTTGTAACAAATGTTTCCCTTCCTTATTCAATCCCATTACCATATATGGCTGATTTTTATCTGTTTCTTCTGTTCTTGGCTGCATGAAAATTTTCTTAATTTTCTATCAGCATTTGACTTTTTGTAAATTTTATTTGAATTTTCACAAAGAAATACAAATAAAACATCTTTTTTGAAAGTAGCGTGATTCCGGGTTATATTTCTTCATACAGACACAAATTCAATTTCATGCTCATTTTTATGTTCAATTCCATATCTTATTACTGTTTTATCATTTTCTACATAGCTTCTCCCCTCTTTTAATTTTCTTATTTTATTTTAATTATCTCATCTCGATTCAAATCCTTAATATTTTACTTTTTGTCTGTCCTGTTTCAATTTCATATTATCTTTTCTCATTAAACAAAGTTTCTCCTGTAGTTTGCTGATTGGAGTATGACACTTTTTATTTTAATTTATCAGTTTAAACTCTATATTTAAAGCTTCAATTTATCCTAAAGGTTTACACATTTCAATATAATACATACTTCAATTCAGATTCTTGCTTGGTACATTCTAAAATACACACTATACTTTTTAAAAAGAAAAAAAAAAGGATATAAATATATGTAGTTAAAACCACAACATTCCATTCCAATTCAATCTCATTCATTAATATTAATATTCATTAAATCTAACCTTCTTTAACATTACTTTTCAATTAAATATCACACTTCTATGGGGACAGTTATAAAGTTTTCGGCATAAATTATTTTCCTCTCTTCACTTATATTTTATAAAACATTAAACTAATTAAACTGTTCCGGTCCTTCCTAATTCAATTCTGCTCATTTATTTTATTTCATTTTATTTTATTAACAACATTTCACAAGGGGGGGGTTACAAATAGCTATTTTAATTCCCTCATTTTATCATACATTGGTTTTCCAAATTTTCTGAAAAATTATTTCTAATACTATATAACAATACAATCTTTGTACCTTTACAGAATCCCTTTTTCCAGTTAAATTTTCACCCATGTTATGCTCTAAATAGGCCTGTCTTCTTTTTATCTTGTTTCTGTCCTTTATAACTTCTTTTCCTTTCTTTTCCCTCTCTTCTTCTTTCCCCTCTCTTCTGGTATTCTTCCCTCTCTGTTGCTTTCCAATATTATACTTATTTTTCAACTATTTTTCTTTTCTCTGGTTGTTTTTTTAAGTCTTAAATTCTCATTCTCTTTCACCCCTTTCCTTTTTCTTCCACATAGAATTATTTGTTCATTAAAGATGATTCCTTTCTTTGTCCAGTCTTCCTTGTTTTGCAGACCGTTTCTTTGTTTCTCATAGTTCTCATAGTTTCTCAATAAAATTCTTCCATTTCTAAGAATTGAAAAAACAAAGCCAAAGAGCCTCTCACCTTTCTTGTGTATCTTCTTGTACTTTTAAAGCTTACATTTTCAATCATCCAGATCGTAGTGCATTGTTATATTTTTTAAACAACCCACCATTAATTTTAGGTCATGTCACATGTAATAACCAGAGTTCAATGAATCATCAAATAATCCAAATACATGCAAGCTATTTCCTTTTTGCTTTTTTTTCTCTTCTCTTCTTGGGGTTCTACAATTTGTTACCAAGTTTTCAGTTAAAATGTATCTTTTTTAAAAGTCTTGTTTAAATTTTTCTGTAGACTTCCTGTTTAATTCCAAGCAGTCCTCTCCCTTTTTCCAGATTCTGCCTTTTATTCTTTCTCTTCCTTCGCCTGTTTATAAAAACTTTTTTAATGTCCGAAATCTTTACTATCCTTTGACATTTTATTTTATTTTCAGCTTAATTGCCTGTTGATGTCAAAGCGGATTTTTTTTTCGCCGATTCTTATTTAAGTCTCTTGGGTTGTCAAATAGGGAAGGAGAGAAGAACTGGTCAGAACTGCTGCATCCACCTCTGTTTCATATTCTTTCTAAGCTAAATAAGGGTAGCTTTTTGAAAAATGAGGATATTTTTTTAATTTCTCCTTTTAAATCATAGAATTTAAACATTGAAAGAGAGATTCTTGGTCCTCACGATATGGATACTTGCAATTCCCAACATTTTCTAGTTAAGCTTATGTCGTAATGAAGACTACTGGAATTAATAGTCAAGCATCATGTTAGAAAGAAAGCAGTGTAATTCATTTGAGTAATTAACAGCAAATAAAGCAAATAACCAAGCCATGAGGATCTGGGGGAGTTTTCCTTCAAACTCTGTCATATTATCACCCTTTGTCCCAGTATTGCAACTGCTTAGACTTTGCATCAACAGTATATGGTAAATATACTCTGTGATATTAAGAAGCAACTGCGTTCTTCTTCGCCAATTGATGTAAGAGCTATTTCAACCATCAGACAATACTATTACCCTTCAAAAGACCGTCAGTTATTATCAGAATGCCAAAAAAATGGCATTTCAAAATCTCAACAAATAAAATGCTCTGCCTTAACATTATTGGCAATAATAAATAATAAACAGAAAATAAAATACAAGCTGAATAGTTCAGAACCTTGTTGATGATCACAAATTCTGTCAAGGATCTTGGAGTACTCATCTCTAATGATCTAGTGCTAGAGCCATTGTAATACATTTAGCCAATAGGTATTAAGAGTTGTGTTAACCTAATCTTATTTAGCTTTGTCTCTGGTAATTATCACACTACTACTAGAGCATACAAAACAGTTTGCTAGACTAATACTTGAATAAGCTCATCATGTGGCATCCACATTACTTATCTGATATTAATACGTTGAGAAGTAGAAATATTTCACCAAAAAGAGTTATCTACACGCTTACTCCATTGCAGGATACTTTTGGCGCAACTTGGGAACTTGAAATTCTAGATCTAGAAAACCTAGAACTATGCCGCCTTCGTCAATCTAAAGTATAGTATATAAAATTATATATTGCATGTCCTACTGTCAATATATCTCAGCTTCAAGCCATAACAATACAAGAGCTACACAATAGATATCAACTCAAGGTAAACTGCGTCAAACCTTTGATTGCAGGAAAATACGACTTCAGCAACAGAGTTGGTTAATGCTGGGAATATTCTACCTGACTCTGTGGTTCTTCCCGCAAACTCAAAAAATTAACTTTAGATGTGGTAACTATTGACCTCACCCCTTTCCTAAGAGGCTGTAGGGGGCATGCATAAGCGCACCAACGGCCTACTGTCCCTGTCCTATTTGTTTCTTTTTATTTATCTTAATAATATCTCATTTCATGTGATCATGTTTTTCATGTTTTATACTTATCTGCTTATTGTATAATTGCTTTGACAAAATAAATAAAATAAAATATATAAATAAAATAATTTTTAACTAGAACTCAACATTCAAGTTTGGCAACACTCACTATGGGCCATGATGAAAGCAAGCTGCATCCATAAGAAAGTGATCTTGGCTACAGTTTTGTCAAATCCTTTAAGTCGAGTTAAGGGAACAATTGAATGCAAAGTTCAAGATTATCCATTAATGGCAGAGTTAATGATTCTGCATGAATGTGAGCAGTGCAGCATGCCATACAGCTGCCATTTCATGAGCAGGAGGTCCCTGTGTGCCCACACTTTGTGGCAAATGGAACACGTTCACTCATGCCTCATCACTGGCTTGCCAAGTAGGGATGTGCATTGCTGCTCCTCTACCATTTTCAAGGCCTGGTTCTGATGGCTCAAGGCTGGTAATTGAGCTATAGCCAGGAGATTGGAGACCCCTGCATTAAAGCATAGTTACAACAGAATTGTTCCTGATAGATGACCTTCGAGAAGCATATGTCTGCATTGCATTCATGTTTCTGCATGTTCTGGAGCACTTTTTGAACAAGATCTTTAAAAATAGAGCTAATTATTGTAATAGCTCATATGGAAATGTTACTCACATGATTTGTTTGTGGCAATGTTTGAATGCTTATGGAATTCTTACTGAATTATGCTTTCACTGCCCTGTCTGATGTTTCTGTCTTGGACAGTTGCTATGAAAACATTTTCTTTTTTCATCAAGTTCTTATTTTATTTGCAAGTCTCCTATCCTGATAGTTGTTGCTAAAGGCCCTGTCACACTGCCCAACGGATGCAAAACGTTTGTAAAAAGGACCAGCGGACGAGAAAAATGTTCCATCCGTTGTTATCCGCTCTCAAAAGGGGCAAAAATTTGCATAAAACAGAGCGGATAACACAGAAAGGAACGGATGGGGGGAGGACACAGAGTGGATGGAAAGCGGATGCGGAATGGAAGCATCCTTTGCAACCTCTAGGCATCCACTAGACATCCTAATATCCGAGATAGGTCCCTCCTGCGAACATTTTTTTCCGTTTTAAATGCTTTCTTTGCGAGCTGCAATCCGCTTTCATCCTTCTTCGTCGGTGCTACTAATGCTGCGCGTCCGTTCCGCATCTGTTCGACTTCCTCCTGCGTCCGTTTTACCGCTGGAGCGGATTTGAGTTGCGCGGATGCGCACGCAGATGCCTAGCGGATATAGCGGATGCGTAACGGATGACAACGGCATGCAGAACGGATGTCCCCCGTATGCCTAGCAGATGCAGAATGGACGCGTTGGATACATTTTCCGCTCAAAAGTTTTTGAGCAGCTCAGAACCTTTTTGAAGTGGATGTGAAATGTCAATAGACGGATTGCTGGCGCGATAGAGAGGAAGCAAAACGGAGGCAGTGAGTACAGAATGGAAGCATCGCGTTAACCAACGGATGGTAAGTGTTTTTCTCTGTGTTTACATCCTCTTTCCATCCGTTCCTGCAGTGTGACAGGGGCTTAACCAACTTCTATTATATTTTTTTCAGGCTATTTCTGCCTGATGTTGAAAGACTAGGCTGCCCTCTTCTGGTCAAATAAAATCAAAGCAGTTTTATTTTGTGATGGAATGCAATAAAATAAGCTACAAAAGCTTCATTCATGATGAATTAATTATGTGAATTATATGTTAGGAAATCACTGAATCACAATAAATGATTTATCTTTTCAATTAATATTTCATTTAAATAAGCAGGCATGTGTTTCCTTCTGATAACTGGGCAAAAGAATATTGTAAATCTTTTTAAAAACAAAAAACAAAAACAGCCCACAGATAGAAGGGAAAAAGTAGAGGATCACATGTTTAGATATTAAGACTGGATTTGGCACTTTTGCCAATATATTAAGTTTTCCCCAAGAATCTGAAATAGGCAGATATTGTTGTTTAATGGTGTTAAGTGTGCTGTCATGGAATGAAATAGAATGGAATGGAATAGAATATTTTATTTGACCAAGTAGGATTAGATGCAGAACTCTCAGTGTACATGCAAAACAACAAAGCAATAATAATCATAATGCTGACATCAACAAAATGAGTAATAAAGATGTTGAAATAATTCTACAACTATGCAACATATGCTACACACACACACATACACACACACACACACATATATGCAGTTCAGCTTCCTTCGGGTATTATCCAATGTCATTGTGATGCTTTTAAAGTTGTAGCAACGTTTCAGCAGAATCTCATCTGCCATCATCAGGCTTCTGTATTGAGTTTGTATGTGGGTCAGGCTATCACAGCCATTGGTTTTAAATTTGAGGCTAGCCTATTATTGTGGCAGGATGTTTTTTTCTACATCCTGATTGGTTGGGAGTCTTGGTCTGTGTTTATTGGTCTTGGAGTTTGTTTGATTGGTGTTTCTGGTTTCTTCTGTCNTCTCTTCTATTCATGCTTTCAGGTCTTTTTTCAATCTTTATGGCTTCTCTGATGATTCTGTGGCTGGGGTTTTCTATTGTGGCTAGGGTTTTGGCGCCATTGAAGTGAAAACCCTAGCCACTATAGAAAACCCCAAAGACCTGAAAGCATGAATAGAAGCTGAATACCATACACACACACACACACACACACACAAACACACATACACACACACACACACACACACATTAGGCAATACTATGAGAATTAGATGTTCAGCATAGTGATGGCACATGGGAAGAAACTATCCCTGTGTCTAGCTGTTTTGGCATACAATCTCCTATTGCACTATCCTGAAGGAAGGAGTTGAAACGGTTTATGTCCAGGTGCCTATATAGATATATTCTCAGTCCTCCTTTTGACCCACATAATATATGATCTTTTATGGAAGGCAGGCTGATTGCAATTCTCTTTCTGAAATCTTAAAAATCTATTACAGTCTGTACCTGTCCTATTTGGTTCCTGTAACAAACCAGACAGCTATAGAACAAAGGTGGTATTCAGCAGGTTTTTGCCAGTTCTGGAGAAATTTTGAGAAGTTTGGAGAATCGGCAAATACCACCTCTGACTGTCCCCACCCCTATATATTCTCTTGAGTCCCAGCTGATTGGCTGTCTTCTTTTGTTGCCTTACACAGGAGAACAGAGCTGGAAAACAGGTTAGTGGGAGGAAGACAAAATGGGATTTTGCAATAACCTTTCCCCCAGGAGTGGAGAGGGAATGGAGATATTACAGTATCCTTCCCCTGCCATGCCCACCAAGCCATGCCTACCAAGCCAGGCCATGTCCACAGAACCGATAGTAAAAAAAAATTGAATCCCACCACTGCTATAGAAATACAAATGACAAATTTCCTCTGTAAAACTGTACCATCAGCTCTTGTGGCAGTCTGAACTTCCTGAATTGACATAGGAAGAACATTCTTTGCTGGGAGAGTACAGAACCCAAAAATGTGAAGGATTCTACTGCTGATACTGTGCTATCAAACACAGAAAGAGGGGATAGAATGGAAAGGCTCCTCCTAAAATCCACTTTCTTCTCTACAGTTTCAAACATGTTCAGCTCCAGATTGTTTCAGTTGCAGCACATGGTCAGCTGTTCAACTTCCCATTATATGCAGGCTCTTTAGCATCTCGAATGAGACCAATGTTTGTTATATCATCTTCATACTTCAATAGTTTAACAGAGGGATCCCTAGGGTTGCTGTCTCTAGCCTGTTACAAGTAAAGTTGTCTTTTGCATTTAGCTTATGGTGATTTTATCAATGCTGATATTTATTTAGTGTATGGCACGTGCTAGCCATGGATCAGGTGGTTATCTGCCTCTGTAAAAGGAATTTTTTGGGCGGTGTTATCTTTACCCGTGGGATGCCTGAATGCTGGTAGGCAATCAGGGAGGCTCCTTCCTTCTTCTTGTGGCCCACCAGCTGCCAGTGGAACTGGTGGCAGACTTGGACAGTGAGGAGGTTGGGGAGGAACTTGGGCCAGTCCTGGAGTCTGGAGAAGGCTCTGATGGATGCTCTGCATCAGAAGCAGAGATAGGGCCAGGTCTGCCCAACATTTCCCAGCTGCCTATGGAGTCAGAGATATGTGGGGAAGAAGAACAGCTAGAGCCTATTCTAGTTGTGAGTATGCACAGAGCTGTCAGGAAAGGAGAACAATTAAGGAACAGGGGCCAACTCGGAAAGAATGGCACACATGGACACGGAATGGTCCCTCCCTGGGGAATAAATAGAAGCAAAAGGGAAGTGGTGGTTGCAGGAAACAATTAGTTCATATTTATTTTGGAAGATTTGTTTATTAGAGTTGTGCCTTACAGAGATTCCTTGCCATGTACTGAATTTATAGCTTTGTGACTGGATGCTCTTGGCCTGGCAAATATCCAAGGACTGATAAGATCTGTTTTTGCAAATAGCCAAGGACTTGGGAAGATTATTGCCAGGACTTTTCTCTGTGTGAATGCCATAAATTCATGGTAACTAAATAAAGAAAGGTTTTTTGGGATGAGTCTGTTTCTTAGTTCTGCTAAGCCTGGGTCAGAACACTTGTCCCTTCCATGATTAATTCACTCATGGGAATCGAACCCACAAGTTGCCAACCTCAACACTGTACAAGCCCAGCATCTCACCCTGTGATCCACTGCAGCCCCAGTGCTGATAGTATTCAGGTGTTTCAGATGTTTTGGGATGTTCCCAAGATGCCTATCACTGTCTTTGCTTATTTTTGCCACAGTTGTTCTCTTTATATTTTCAGGTCTTTATATATTGTGTGTTTCTATAGTTCTTTTTCCTCTGTTCCCTCCAGATATTGTAATGTCCACTATCCAGGCTTTTTTGTTTTTCTTTTCGACATTTGTTAAGACAACAACCATTGATATTGACAAAGAAAAGATGTGGTTATATTAGAAAAACTGATTAAAAAAGAAAGAAAACAAGGTCAAACAAATAGGAAAAAAACAAAATAGTTTACCATCCAGCCACTGAATGAACAAAATAGAACATCTTTTGCCTGTCATTCAAAACTTACAGCACCAAAGCTGTTAATTGCATTGATATCAGGAGGAATTCCCTATGGCAGGACAGAAATATGAAGTATTTGTATATTTTGAGGTACTCAGTGACATTAAATCTGTCTTTTGTAATGTAACAGTTTCTTCAAAACATTCTTAAGCCCCTGTCACACAGCACCAACGGATGGAAAGAGGATGTAAAATGGAGAAAAACCATCCGTTGCCATCTGTTGGTTAACGCGATGCATCCGTTCTGTACTCACTGCGTGCGTGATTCATACGTTCTATCCGTCCAGC
>BHFT01001495.1:1653-20197 GCA_004320025.1 Laticauda laticaudata
AAGATAACCCCCCCCCCCAAGAGGTCTCAAGAGTTCTTAAGGAGAGTGCTAATGACTAGATGACAGCAAAGAAATACAATCCTTTCATCCCTTCCCCCACCATCCCATCTCAATTGTCAGTACCTATCTTTCAAGCCCCTCCCCCAACCACTATCCCAAGCTTTTTGGACAGAGAGCAAAATGTTTTGTTCTTTTTCTTCAAGGGAAAAACAGTCCAGTTGCTTTTGAAAAAGCACCTTTGAGACAAGTATGACCGAGATGCCAGCCTGCCTGGGCTCCCTAGCTAACCCTAACCCTGCCCACAACATCCTCTCCCGTCCCCCTCCCTGGGCACACGCATGCCCTGCTCTTTGCCTGGGACTACTCCCCTCTCTTCCTGTTTAATGAGCTACAAGTGGTCCTGGGGTTATATGATGGCAATCATGACTGCTAGGATTGCCACTGTTAAGTAATGCAATCACATGATGTTGCACTTAACTTCCTCATCATCTAGTTGGGACCTTGTTTTAATCTAGCAAGACTCTTACATGCTTGCATTTCATGCTTGCAATACTTTAACATTCATATAAAAAGCAACAGCTGTAAAGTCTAAAAGGAAAGCACATCTTAATCCATAAGAACAGTACCCCCATTTATGCTAACTGAAGTTATAGTTATGGCAAAATAAGTTTGAAAAGTTTTTCAAACAGAGTAGCTTAGGGGGGAAAACAGAGTAAGAAAGAAAAAAATACAAATGATGTTAGAGCCATCCCTGTACTTACTAGTCACACTGATGAACTAACAAAAGAAACTTTAAATATGCAGATAAGGTCATACTAGGTTATCATACAGATTGCATAAGTAGCACTTCCACAATCTGCAGGGAAAATAAAAGCAAATAGTTTTTTGTAAATTCTTGGGTTTGGAAAGATACATTTCACCTATTTTTTTCTTACCTGTTCCCTTGTTTAGTGTATCAAGCAAAATCTGTTAGCTCACTATAAGGAAATATTTTTGTCATTTAAATAAAAGAGTTTAATGTAGTATCTGGTTTATTTTATATGGAAGATAGTTCACCAAGGCTTGACAGTTCACTTGGGTTCAATCCTGTCTTTTAAATTTATATTCAACTGAGCAGTTTTGCCCTGTCTGATTTATTCCCACATCTGCATGTGATGCTTTAAGTGTAGTCACTTGGTGGTGCTGTAGTAAATATGTTTCCACTTAAGCATTATTTCCGTTCCCTATATATTGCACAATACTATTCCAAAAATGGTCCAGTGTTCTTTATTTCAAGCTCTATTAAAAGCAAACTGACTTTGCTTTCAAAGGTCTAGGCATTATCTGAGCTACTCTTTAGTAAACAACATTCAGAGAGTGACCACTGAAGTGTATTGTCAATATAGCAGATTGTCTCAGTTTGATCTTGTTTGAGAGATTCTCAATAGCCCCTTGGGCGAACATAGATTTAGAATACTGTATTGTACTAATTCTGTACATTGAAATAGAAGAGTGAAGTTATGTTATAAAATATGAAATAGTGAAAATATTCCTTTGATGGGTGAAGTAGAAGTTTTTTAATGATTAAAAAACTGACCAGGATAAATATGGATTTTTAAAATAAATATATATATTATTAAATTTATCAAACTGTAAAATACAAGTGAAAATAAGGATAGTGGGAAAGGGAGAAAAGGGGAAGAGAGAAGTGTAGGGTGAAGAGGAAACAAGAAAGAAGCATTAACTTTCAACTCTTCAGTACAGTAGAATAATGGCAATAAGACTCCAGCTTCAACTTTTTACTTTTGCGTGCTTGATGTATGGCAGTTATTTTAAAACAATAAGCTGCTCAGCAAATGCCAAAGTCAGACTTTAATTTTTTCTGTCTCAAGCAAGTTTTCCAAATAGAAATGAAATTGGATGTATTATTTTCTGTTAATCTTGCCAGTTCCATCAGTTTATCTAGCCATCTTCCATTGTGGGAATTAGGATATTTCTCCTATGAGCTGTTCAGAGCATCCAGTAATGGGAGGTGCTTAGCCTCCGCATTCACAGGCTGTGCTTGATTTGTGGAACGCTCCTCCTCCATCACGTGACTCCTCAGCGTTCCCCAGTTTTTTGCTCAGCCTCGTGCGAGACAAGCAGTGCTTTGGATACTTCCTTGACTGAAACAGGAACATTAGCAGGTTTGATTGCAATTCGGTTTTCCTTTGGTTTTTTTGTTTTTCCTTTGTCCTTTAGCCTTCAATCCTTATCAGTCTGAGAGGTCCAGTTAAGGGAAGTGCTGTTCGCCCCCCCCCGCCCAAAAAAAAAGGGTGGTGGTGAGGCTTTTGGAGGCTCTGCGCTCTAACGCTCCCCAACAGAAAATTTTCTTACGGCTGGCCAGTTTTGATTGCGCTGGTGTCTTTATTCCGTTGTTTGCTAGCGGCTTGATATTTTCATTTTAAAATTGTATTGGCCTTACCCCCTCCGAACGCCGTTTTCTTCATGGGGAGTTAATTAGGATTAATTTCCCCTTTCTTCTCCGCCGTTCTTTGTTTGACGGCTTCGTCTGAGCTCTGGCTTAGTTTGCAAGGCGGGAAGCTGCTGCAGAGAAGCGCGTGAAAAGACTTTAACTGCTGGAGGCCATCTTGAGTGGCATCCCGTGGCTGCGCGTCCTTGTCTGTCTTCCCTGAGCTGTGTGAGGTATTTTCTGCTCGAAGCAACAGAATTCCTTCAGGATTCTGAGAGCTGTTTTACCCGTCGTTTTGGCTACCTGCACTCGATAATGCGCTTTTAAAATTGTTGGCTTAACCCTCACAGCCTTATCTCTCAGTGGCACATGCAGCAAGCACCTAGGCCAGTGTCCGCCTGCAGGGAAGCTGCTGAAGGCCTTACAATCAGCAGTCCGGGCCTTAGGTGTTCGCTATTTTGGCAAATTGGATTACTCATTAATATTGGTGTTCTATTATTAATATTGCGAATATACATAACCACTACTCATAGGAGCAATTACAAAGCAATTATTAGCATAAAAATTACAATAATTATTACAATCATAATAATCACTCATGGTAAACCAAACTACTTAACAGTATAATATGTTAATTTTATGAATGCAGTTCAGCTTCCTTCGGCGTATTATCCCACGTCATTGTAGTGCTTTCAAAGTTGTAGCAACGTTTCAGCAGAATCTCATCTGCCATCATCAGGCTTCTGCATGGAGTTTGTATGTGGGTCAGGCTGATCACAGCCTGATGATGGCAGATGAGATTCTGCTGAAACGTGCTCCAACTTTAAAAGCACTACAATGACGTGGGATAATACCCGAAGGAAGCTGAACTGCATTCATGTAAGTACCCGCGAAAACTTAAAAAATCATATACATACATACATATATACACACACCAGTAAAAATAAAAAGAATAAATAAAATAAAAGGGGCAATAAGTACTTTATCAGGGCAACCGTTTTGACTCAGATCGGACCCTGGCGTGCTAACTGCCTTGTACACAGATTATATTTCAATGACTGTTATTTCTAATTTAATCAAAATGGCAGATGGTAGCACCTCTCAGGCACCTTGCTCTTGAAGATAAAAGCCAAATCAAAACACAGTGAAAATTCTAAAGTCTCGAAAGAGACGCCTTAATGGTGCCATGAGGCCTTACAAAGCAAATAGACAAGGCATTCTCGAGAGGTCACGCTGTATCTCAGGGGTGCCCCCTCTTCCAGTCTGTCAGTTTTTTTCAGACCCTCCTCCTCCTCTAGATCTCTTCCCTTTCATCCAGGCGCAACTTAACTCCACAAAGGACAACAGGCTCAAGTGTCTGGACACCAACCAAATGGCCCCTGAAAGCCACATTCACTCCAACAGCCTCTGGTCTTCGCCAGGTGACAGCTTCATTGAGGAGGTTCCAGAAAGGAAGAAGAGCCTGGATGGAGATGACTATAGCAAGGATTGCCATCAGGGTTTCAACACCGGGTAAATGTCCAGCTTACCCTATAGATACTGGACCAACGAGCCTCACCTCTGAGGTCACTGACCATGTCGGAACAACAACCAGTCCCAGGTACATTTACAGGGGAGAGACCCCTCTCCAAGGGCCAGAGGAGCAGGAAGAGGAAGTAGATCAAATCTTTCAAATGGCCGAGTCTAAGTGGGATCAATTCACGATAGCAAGCCCCTTGTCAGAGGCAGACCCCTTTAGAAGGGGAAATGTCTGAGGATGAAGGTCTTATTCCTGACCAGCCTGCTTTACAGCTTATTTTCGGCCACAGCTTTTCAAATCTCTCTTGTTTAAGGCAAAGAATATTGCAGGTCTAAGAAGCCAAAATCTTTGACACACCTGACCCTTCAGGGGAAGGACCAGAGGACATGATCTTCAACAACCGTAGTTGAAGCAGAGGTAATTCCAGTCCACCCATATTTCAGACCTGGTGCAGAAGCAGTGGGCTTCTGCAGCGGTATACAACCTCCCCAACTGGACAGGATAGGAAATACTTCAACTTGAACCCTGAATTTGCAAAGTTTCTGGGGACTCCCGAGATAGACGAGCCTATTGTGGATTTAGTGTCCCGCTCTATTCCCAGTGAGGCACTGGAGGCCTTAAAGCGGAGGAAAAATGGGTCGAGGTAGCCCTACGCAGAGCTCATCAGTCTGATGCGTGGGCTAATCAGATCCGCCTCCTTCATGCGGTCATCTCTTAGATGGCTTGTGTCTTTTGAACAACATGTTCCTTCTTCTAACATCAGGGTGCACCAAGACATTGCCAAACTTACGCAGGCTGCTGAATTCTCTGCCGATGCTACCTTATCACGCAGTCAAGTTTTCAGCAAGGGCAAGCCGACACTGGCAAGCCGACTTCAAACACAAATCCAAGCTGGCATCATCCCTCATTGCGGTAGATAGATTGCTTGCCCTTCCCTGGATCCGCTACCTAATTGAAACATGCAAGCAAGAAGAAAATTCTCCCTTCCTTTTTTCGGAAGTCAGATTCTAGAAGCCCCCAGTTCTTTCAGAGGGGATCTTTCGATCTTTCTATCCGGGATCCTTCTCTTCCAGAATACCAGAGACCCCCAGCAGTTAACCAGACAACAACCGGATAGGTCCGTCTCAGTGGACAGAGGTAGAAGGGATGGTCAATCCAAAAGATCCTATCGGGGAGCAGGGAGCAGGCCCTTCCAGCGACCAAGATAACTCCCGGGACCCAATTCCCATGGTGGAACACCTTAAGTTATTCACTGACCAGTGGACTCCTCTACCTCTTGACCACCTGGGTCAGGATACAGTTAGATTTGGCCTCATGCTGGAGGTTGATCCATTCTCCAGATCCCTTCATGTCATACTCTTCCTTCCAGAGAACCTCGGCCAGCGTACTCTGATGGATTCCGCTATCCATATATACTGGATATCCGAGCCATCCAACCAGTAGCGACCAATCAACGAGGGAGAAAGTTTTTATTCACATCTTTTCGTTGTGCAAAACAAAAAAAATATTTGGAGGGGGCGAAGAGCGATATTAGATTTGAAACGTCTCTACTGTTTCTTAGTATATCGCAAATTTAAAATGCATACCCTCTAATTAATATTACTGGGTATCAGGAAAGGGGACGTGCTCCACACCCATAAATTGACGGAGGTTACTTGCCATTTGATATTCGGCCCTTCCCATTACTAATTTCTGAGATTCCTGCTACTAATAACCACCATTTTGAATTTGTGGCCCTTCCATGTCGGATTAGCCTCCTCCCCAGGACCTTCACCAAGCGTCTCGCTTGGTGATAGCGGCCCACCTCAGGAAGCATCCCGGTACGCCTTCCAGCATTATCTTGACGATATTTTGATTTTATCTCCTTCCGCTCATCAGGCAGTCATAGACACTCAGAACACATTACTATCCCTACTAGAAGCATGGCTTCTTAATAAATTGGAAGAGATCTCCAATTAACTCCATCGACTCGGATAACCATTTAGGTGGGATCATCATGAAAGGCAAGGTTTATCTGTCACCAGATAGACTAAATAGCATTCAAAAATTGGTTAAGGAGTTCAGGTGCTTAAGAGGTGTCCTTAATGGACCTATCAAAATTGTTGGGCAAAAAATGATCCTCATGTATTTCTATTTCCTTGGGGCTGCCTCACACTAGATCCCTCCAGTGGTTCCTGCCACCGTACCAGTGATCCGGACCGAAGCAACTCCAAACACAAAGTCAGGGTTCACCCAAGGTTCTTATATCTCTCCTCTGGTGGTCCAAACCGATTTATCAACAGAGGCTGTCTCTTCAAGGAGCCACAAAGGCTCACCATCACCACACGATGCCAGTCTGTTTGGATGGGTGGTCACGTTCAGTCCACTCTCAACCCAAGGCAGATGGTCTGACACAGTACAGTCGTGCAGCATAAACTGGCTGGAATTTCATGCAATACACTGGCCTTCGCACTTCTTCCCCCAGGTAACGCAGTCAGCACATACTGATACTGACAGACAATGTAATCAATCAAAAGCTCAACATAAACAAGCAGGGGAGCACACAATCAAGCAGCTAATGCAGGAAGCGGAGCGCCTGTGTCGCTGGCAGAGAACAACATACTTTCCATCAAGGCAGAACACATTTAGGTCTTTCAAATGCACAGGCAGACTGCTAAGCAGGGCCACCATAGTCAATCGGAGTAGCGCTTCCACCCATCTCTGTTTCAAGAAGCGCGATGGACATTGGTCAGCCAGTGGTGGACCTATTTGCTTCCCTCTCAACTCTCAGCTCCCCAAAGGGTGGAGAATTCAACTCACTCTTGCTGTAGTTGGCCCGGGGTCTCCTGTATGTTATTCCCTCCACTTCTGCTGGTTCCCAGGGTCATCCAGAAGTTATTAGACAGAGAGCGGAATTACTTCTAGTAGCAACTTACTGGCCAGATGGCCGATGGTTCGCAGACCTCCGCAGTCTCTTGGTAGCTCCCCCTGGAGAATTCAGTCAGAATCTCATAATTCAGGGGCCCCTTCAACATCTGGACTCTCAATGGTTACAATTGACCATCTGGAGGTTGAGCGGAGTGGTTTGAAGGGCGGAAAGCTCTCCAATAGGGTTATCGACACTATCCTAGCTGCCAGATGCCCCTCAACAATTCGCATTTACAACGCCACAGTGTCCACCTTCTGCAAAAGGTGTATAAGTTTCAAATTGCATCCTGCCTCTCCTCTGTCACTCAGACTCTAGAGTTTTTACAGGAGGGACTTGATAAAGGGTGTACTCAAAGCAGGTGGCGGCCTTGGCATCAGTTCTCACTTGCGAGGGCCTCAGTTCTCTTTCATATCATCCCATACATAAGGTTTTCCCTCGAGGAACCTCCAATTATACGCCCTCTAGCAGTGCACTGTTATCCCTCTGGACCTTATCAAGGTCCTTGTGGCTCTGACTAAGGGACCTTTTGAACCTTTGAAACAAGAAGTCTCCACTTCTGATGTACAAAGTATTTCCCTTGTAGCGATCACTTTCGCTCAGTCGTATTTCGGTAATTGCAGCCTTGTCCATCAACAAGATCTCTGCATTTTCAAGCTGATTGAGTGGTTCTTCGCCCCAATCTCACATTTATGCCCAAGGTCAAATTCAGCCTTTCATAGAGCACAAGCTTATTCTTCCAATTTTTCCCCAGTCCATCACAGGGGATGGAAAGACAATGGCATAAGTTTGATGTGAGGCGTGCACTATGAATCTATATCAAGCGTACATGGTTTTTTAGGAAATTGGAGGCTTTATTTGTGTTCTTTCAGCCCAATATTCAAGGTTGCATAGTCTCACCATCTACGATAGGTCATTGGATAAGGCTGCAATAGCAAAAAACATATCAGACCCAATCTCTGCAGTGCCTAAGGGCATAACAGCTCATTCAACAAGGAGTGCAGCAACTTCAGCATCATGGGCCACACAGGCATCAATAACTGAAATCTGCCGGGCCATGGCTTGGGCTTCCCCATCGGCCTTGTAATTGTAATTAGACATTACAAAATTGATGTGTTTGCTTCTGCTGAGCTTCCTTCGGTATAGAAGAGTTCTGCAAAGGGTCCACAGAGACCAGGAGGAGATTCCAGACCAGACGGAGTCCCTCCCATAGGATAGGCCACGCTTTGGTATGTCCCACTACTGGATGCTCTGAACAGCTCATAGGAGAAAGGGTGTTGGTACTTACCTGATACGCCTGTCTTTTGATCTGTGAAGAGCATCCAGCCCCACCCTTTTTTTCCATCTGGTGGGGTCCTGTTTTGGCCAATGAACTTTTTTGTATGTGAGGATGAGAACGCTTTTTCTCTCATCTTCGCCAAAACTGGGGAACGCTGAGGAGTCACGTGAGGAGGAGGAGCATTCCACAAATCAAGCTCAGCCTGTGAATTGTGGAGACTAAGCACCTCCCACTACTGGATGCTCTTCACAGCTCAAAGAGAACGGGCGTATCAGGTAAGTACTAACGCCCTTTTTCCACAAAGTATTCTTATTGCTGCCAACATGTATAACAACAAAGTTCCAATTTTTTTTCAAGTTTTTTATCCATTAAACCTAAAAGAAAAGTCTCTGGGTTGATTTTTATAATCATTTTGAGAATTTCTATGTTAAAATATGAATCTTACCCAAGTATCCCTTTGCCTTATGAGAAGTCCATGAAACGTGATAAAAGTTTCTTCTTTACATTTACATTTCCAACATACAATTGAAATACCTTTATACATTTTTGACAAATAATTAGGTGTTAAATACCAACAGTTTCATTTTATAAAAATTATTGTAAATTATATTAAATGTAATTTTTAAACCCTTCATCCATATGTTTTATTATTGTTCAAGTGTTACATTATACCCAAAGATTTTGCCCATTGAATCATACAGTGCTTCACATATTCAATTTCATTTTTTTAAAATCCCTTTGCCCACATCATGTTTCATTTCTTTTGATGTATCATAAAAGCCTCACATGAATTTGTGTTCATAGCAATTGTTTTCCTAGATTAGGTCCTGAAAGAAGTTATATTAATTTATTTATTGGAGAAATGTGTACACTGCACAATATTAAAACTGGCAATTTGCAGTACAGTATGAGAATCATAACAACCCAATAATAGATATAGATAACAGGTATAATTAGTATATATTTTCTAGATTTAGTAGTGGTAGCATTGAATTGGCTGTCTTTCTTTCTACTTAGTAGCTTGAACTTTCCTTCAGCTGAAATTGGTGATTGTCAGGCGGAGCTCCATTCAAAATCCAGGAAAGAAATACTTAGACTCTTTAGTTTAGAGAAAAGATATCTTTTACTGAAAGTGAAGTGGTAGCAACCAAAGAATTCTGAATCTGGGAAATTAGGCGCGCAATTCACATATACAAAGTGATGGAAGTGTTCCCACCCCCAATAGTTCAGATGACATTTCCATTGAAGTTGTGAATATGATCATGTGGGCATCTTCAGGTTATGATGAGGCATCTGTCCGTTGACCTTGGCAATATTTGATAACGGGTTGCAGTTGCGCAGAGGAAAAAAGCCTAAGCGAGAAATAGAAACCTAACTCTATTGTATGCTTCCCCCCCCCCATTTTACTCAACGAAGAATGTAACACCTCCAGCTCACTTCCCAGATGTTTACCTATCTCCCCTCCCCCCCCCGTTTCTTATGGCAGCCGAAAGATGCAAAGCGATAGTAGAAGATCTTGAAGGCTGACAGTGATACTGATATTGGTCAGTTATCACCTTCAAACTACTTAAATTGTACAGCACAAATTAGTATATATACTTCATTTCAAACAGTTTCCTATTCCTGTAACGTGATTCTGTACAAGTATTGCAGATTTGTGGTTTTTAATTTCTAGGGTAATTCACGTTATTATGATTTATTGGGTTTATCTACATATGTTCTTCAGGAAGCACAGTCAGGGGTTTTTGGTCTTTGCAAAAACCATATATCAAAAAAAATATGTGCAAACACCCCTCCTCCCTCAATAAAACTAATGATTTCATAGAAGAAAGAGTCGGGCAAGAAATACATTATTTATTAAATGTTCTGTCACATTATACTTTCCTGACTAAGGTTTACTTTTATCAGTACTCAGATAATTTTTTCATCTTATCCCAGTATCTAGAGGCTCTGAGATTCTGGATCAGAAATCGAAAGTTTCAGCTGAACCTTGACAAGGCTTGGATGACTCTGGATTTCGAGGCACACTGATTCGAGGGCAATACCATATTTGTTTGTTTATTTATTTCATAAGGCATAACAGAATATGGTGTTAGTGCATAAAATTCACAAAAACAACATATAAAATGTGTATGAAAATATAAAACCAAGAAAGTGAATTATTTTAAAATGCATAATAAAAATGATGAATAAAATTAAATTACGTATGGGCAGTTATAGAGTGGCTAAGCTTACGACTGGATATCTAGATAATTTAGTCATTGGACAACAGTGCCCTCTAGATGATGTAGTTCTTGAAGGGATCAATATAATGAAAAGTTTGTGTGATGTTCCTACAATCACAGTTAGTCAAGCCAGCTCCCATTTATATTCCCAATATTGGCACCTGCCATGGTTAGATTGGATCTGTTGTCCAGTTTTTCCTTGGAGGATCAAAGCTGGAGGGGCATTGTACTGGATCAGACACAAATTAAATAGATCTGTTAGAAGTTGTCCATTCCTGGTGCCATACTCTCAATATCCAAAGCCTTCTCTGACTAATTGCTTAGAAGTTTCCACCACAGGTCCCAAGATTTGAATCTTGAGTATTTGATCATGACAGTCCTTGTGTCTAGATAATAACTGATTTGCCACACGTTTCTGTCACTCCCCGTTTAAGACTGTTTTTCTTCTAAGGTGTGGGATTCATGTGTTAGATCATAAGGTAATCATTTGGAAGATGTCAGTTCAAGAGTTCCTGGTATGAGCCTGATAGTATGATTAAGCTGGGTGTCCATTGCTTTTGTGTGAACACTATTTAACCATACAGTGTTAGGATAATATTCAACCACTGAATATACCAAAGCAAGAACTGATATCCTGCAAACTGTAACACTTGCAGAAAATTTATGTAAGGTCTTGTTCCTGGTTTTTATTTTATCCATTGTTTCTCTTAAGTGTTCCCTAGAGGTTAAGGACCAATCAAAAGTCACTCCTGAATACTTTGGATTACGATTAAACTTCAACAACTGGTTCCTAAATTCCACTTTTGGTATATAGTTAGCTTGTCTGTTGTTCAAGTGAAAACAGGCAACTTTGCTTTTGTTAATGTTGGGTTTCAGCCTCCGGATTTCAAAAAAACTCACCCATTTAAAAAAAAATCATTTTTGAGGGCCCTTTCAGAAGTATTAGTCTTCAGATTGTTTTATCAGCATGTCATCACCAACATATTCTTGCAGCATACGTGGTAGATTGATGTTTATATATTAAAAATAGTGGAGCCAGCATAAAATATGGCAAGCCATCATTTTCCTATACTTCTGGCTAATTTGACCCTCTAGCTGTACTTCAGTGTATCTGTTTGAAAGCATATTGTTTTACAAGTATATGTTCCTCGGCCGTGGGTTTAATACTGTTTAAGATAAGTAATTTGTAAGAAACGCTTAAGAGCACTATAGGTCTAAGATCTTCCACAGAATTCCCCTCTTTACCAGGTTTCATGATGGCTACAATTTTTGTTGTTTACTGCTAGATGGGGTTACGCTGCTTCAGACAGACCTGGTGTCCAATCTGGGGTTCCTTTTAGACTCACATTTCTGCTGATTGAGCAGGTAGCAGTCATGTGGCCTTTGCACAGCTTTGTCATGTGTACCAATTGCAAATGCTCTTGAATAGGCAGGCCCTACTCATGGGTTACTCATACCCTAGTCACCTCCATATTGGACTATTGCAGTGTGTTGTACATGGGTTGCACTTGAAGAACTTCAGTGTTGAAGAACTTTAATGTGGGCAGCTACAATGGTGGTGGGGCAGTTACATGCACTCCGACAACAGTGCATGTTACACCTCTGCTCTGTGATCTGTATTGGTTGCCAATTTGGTTCTGAGTCTAATTCAAGGTGTTGTATTTTTTACCTTTCAAACTTTTCAGGGCATTTCATAGGCTATTTAAGAGATAGCCTGTCCCCAGTTACAGTAGTTTGCCCAAATAGATCTGCCAGAGAAGGCGTTTGTTAATTAAATTTATTTGTCACCCATTTCAACCACAAGGTTACTCTGGGTGGATACTATATCAGCTTAGAGACCTATGTTTGGTGGGTCTCAGTAGATGTGCCTTTTCTGTCATTGGCCTTCCTTATGGAACGTTCTTCCCACTGAAATTAAACATAATTATATTAAGCAAGCAGAATGGAAGGGGAGGGAGGGAAGGAAGGAAGGAAGGAAGGAAGGAAGGAAGGAAGGAAGGAAGGAAGGAAGGAAGGAAGGAAGGAAGGAATTTTTCACATTTATCTTAACACCTAAAGAAAAATTTTCTGGATTTGAAGACTAGAAATTTAAATTTCTAGCCTTTAAATTTAAAGAATATTTATTTATTTATTGATCAAACTGGTATTGAATTTCAATAATAGGTTACTGTGCTTGGTGGTGGATAGTTTTGATACATGTAGATTCATGGATTTATCCATTTTATCCATTTTTCAAAACTTGCTCTCACCTCTAATATCTACCAATGATCACAAGGTCCACCTACTGTAAAACTGATCCAGCAGGTATTCAGCAGGTTCTGACCATTTCTGGAGAACCAGTAGCAGAAATTTTGAGTAGTTCTGGCAAATACCCCCTCTGACTGGAGATTTTACAGTATCCTTCCCCCGCCATGCCCACCAAGCCTCACCCACAGAACCGGTAGTAAAAAAAATAATAATCCCACCACTGCCTCTGGGGGATTACCGGCAGACTCCTTAAGGCTCTCTCACCTTGGTTGTTTGCAGACATTTCATTACCCAATTAGGTAATATCAGTGCTAATAAGTATGTGTTTGCTTCCTGCTTACATACAGTTGCTTTCCCTGCCAGTTGTTGGTGGAGGTGTGGTTTTCTCCTTGGTACTTCCTTGATTAGGATATTATTTGATGTTTGGTGTTAATCCCTGCTTATCTGGGTGTAGGCTGCTGCAGATACTGTGCTTTGGTCTTTTTGGTTCCTTCTTTGTTTTTTAATTGTTCATTTGTAGGAGGTAAACATGTTTTATCTCTGTGTCTATTAATGGCTGATTTGTCTGAATGTCAAACTTTCAGGAATTCCTTAGTGCTTTTGGATTTAGCTTGGTCTAGGTTGCTCACAATTTCCCAATTGAAACAGTGGATGAGTCTGTCATGTGTTGCAGGATAAATATTTTCATCATGTTTTCTGACTGCTAGTTGGTGTCCATGGATGTGCTCTGCTAATGCTCTGTCTGTCTGTCCAATATAGTGGCTGTTAACATCCTTACACCATATGTTCTGTATGTATTTTGTAATTTTCCTGTTTATTTAATTCTTGGGCTGCTGGTTCTTTTGGTTTACTTAAAATATTTAATTAAGTAAAACTAAGTCAAGTTTCAAGTTAAGAAAGAAACAAAAGGACAAAACCACACCTGTACTAACACTGACAGGGCAAGCTATTGTATATAAACAGGGAACAAACCCCACGTTGAAGAGCACTGATAATGTTACCTACTTGTGTAAGGAAATGTCTGCAAGCAAACAAGCAAGCTCAGAGTGTAACAAAGACTCGGTAGTTCAACCCTGAACTACATATATCGTTACATAAATGACTGGATGGCTATAGGAGTTTTGGTAGTGTTCCTGCCACTTGACTGATCAGATTTTTTTAAAAAATACAATCTCCTCAAAGTCCACTGGAGTCAAAACCGTTGTAAAAATCCCACTCTACAAGGCCAGACTGTGAGATAGTGATCTTCCTGAAATCACCATTTCAACTAAATAGTGAAATTATATTTGAATTGAAATCATTCTGCTTTGATTTAGAGCAGAGGTGTCAAAATCAAGGCCCATGGGCCAGATCCAGCCCGTGGAGTGCTTAGATCTGGCCCGTGAGGCTGCCCTGGAAACAACGAAGAACTGGTCTGTGGTGCTTCTCTGCCAGCTCCATTTTCATTGGCAAAGGGTTGCAGGAGGCCGTTGCAACTGAAAATGGAGCTCAGGAGCCTGGTTTTACTTGCAGAGTGCTAGGGCCCCCCGACACGAGTGACACTGATCTGGCCTTGCCCACCCTGGCTCCCCAAGGTCAAGCACAACCCTGATGTGGCCCTCAATGAAATCGAGTTTGACACCCCTGATTTAAGGGATTAGTTCTAGTTTAAGTTAATTGTGCTTAAATTAGTGAAAATCATTTGAACTAATTTCAATGGTACAAAAGCACAGCTATTTTGCAGTACATTCTATCCAGCAGAATATGAGTAAATCATATTTTTATATGGTCTTAGTTGCCCAGAAAATATGTTTCTGTCTCTGTTATCCTGCTGGATATGGTAAAACAGATAACAGATAATCAGTGTTGGAAGGGACCTTATAGATCATCTAGTCCCCCCCCAAGTAGGAGGCCCTACACCATTTCTGACAAACGGCAGTCCAATCTCTTCTTGAAAATCTCAAGTGATGGCACTCCCACAACTTCCAAGGGCAAGCTGTTCCATTGGCTGATTGTTCTCATGTCAGACAGTTTCTCCTTATTTCACGCTTAAATCCTCTGTTCAGCTTTCATCGCATTATTCTTGTCTGGCCTTCGGATTCGCTTTAGGAAAATAAGTTGACCCTTCCTCTCTGTGACAGGCCTCACTCAAATATTGGAAGACGTTTTCATGACTCTAACCGGTTCTGTCTCTATAGCTAGCCATGTCCACGTTCCTGTAACATACCTTCATAATGCTTTAGTCTCAGTCCTAGTCACCTGCTGTTGCTCATTCTCTGTACTTTTTCGAGTCTCAACATCTTTTTTAATAGTGGTAAACAAAACTGTGGGTCTTATGAAGGCCTTTTTAGAGTGGTATTAGTAGCTCCTGATATCATTGTATCCCTTGTTAATGCATTTAGGATTGCATCAGCTTCTTTTGTGCTGCTCGCGCAACCATTGCTCACTCATATTAGCTTGGTTGCTGCCATAAGACTGGCCAAGATTCCTCTCCAGTTCCTGTCTATTAAGCTGGTTTTCACCAGTCTATATGGTACTTTTGGTTTTTGTTGCAAGTGTAGGACTTTACTTTTCTCTACATTGAATTTCATTTTGTTAGATATGGCCCAGTGTTCTAGTCTGTTAAGATCCATCGGAATCTTGAGCCAATCTTCCTGGGTGTTAGCTATTCCTGCCAGTTTAGTATCATCTGCAAATTTGGTAAGTTCCCCTTCTATTCCCTCATCTAAGTTGTTAATGAAGATATTGAAGAGTAAACAAAATAAGAAATTGCTGGTATAAGTGTTCCGAAAGGCTGATACTAAAATAAAGTTTCCTGAAATTTGTTTCTTCTCTCTTTTTTAGTTGTGTCAGAGTAGAAGAACACCATGCTGTTGATATTGATCTTTACCACTGTCCCAATTGTGCAGTTCTACATGGACCCTCCTTAAGTAAGTGATGAATTTTAAAGCATTTTGCACAATTTAGGTTAAGGTGGACTCAATACTGAATATAAATTATTTTTATAGCTGATGATATCCTAGAGAATTATCCTAGAGAATTATGCAATGTCATTTTGAAGTTATATTTCAATGTTGTTTATACTCTGATTTTACCTTTAACTGTTTGCATCATTAACAAAGAAATATGCATTTGTCCCCTTTGGAATATACTATATCTATTATTATAAGAGATTAAGCTGTATAATACTAGCAATAGCACTTAGGCTTATATACTGCTTCATAGTGCTTTGCAGCCCTCTCTAAGTGGTTTTCAGAGTTAGCATATTGCCCTCAGCACTCTAGGCCCTCATTTTATCAACCTTGGAAGGATGGAAGGTTGAGTCAACCTTGAGCAGGTGAGGATCGAACTGCTGGCAGTCAGCAAAATTAGCCTTCAACACTGCATTCTAACCATCACGACAATAACATACTTGGGAAAAATATCACAATATGTTTGGTGAAATATGTTTACATGTATAGATGCAATTTCAGTAGATAAAACCGAGTGTTAACTCCAAATTCTGAAAATAGAGTGGAAGATATTTTACCAGAATGCTTGAGCTAAACAAGAGAGCTGTTCTTCAGATCACTTGATTTTTAATAGTATTTTAAAGACTTGAGAGATTAGGTTGAATATGATTTATCTACAACATTTGTATGGCAGAATATATAATTAAAGCATGTAACTAAAAATATGGCCATTGCTGCAACACTGTGATCCTGTGATTTTCATGCATTGGCAACTAGCTTGCGCTTATAGTGGTTTGTGACTTGCCCTGCTGGCTTCTCACAGGCAGTCAATGGAGAAGCTGGAAGGTAAAGGTTATAAGTTGTTCCTCCTCTTGTTGCAGCCCACTTATAATGTTCAAAACAGTCAGAAATATATCACATCAGAAAAATAAAAGAAGTTTCTTTAAAAAAAATCACACGATCTTCCAAATAGTTGTAAGCTTATTTCAGATAAGCTTACAACAATTTTGCTGTCCTTTGTTGTACTCCTGCAATTTAGCAGCTGTTGTCATTGTCTACATTTCAGAACAATAATGTAGCTAAGATTTTTTTTTTTTTGCAAACTGAGTAGTATCTATCAATATTTAAGTAATAAAAATTAGAGTTTTTCTTCTTATTTCTTAAGTGACTTGTTTGGTCAGATAGCTGGTTATCTTCTGGGATTCAAGCCAAGTGAACTGTCTTGTTCCTTTTTCTTTGTTCATCTTTCTTAAATGCAAAGAGACTGGAAGGATAAAAGCAAAGATAATTACATTTTTTTCATTTATCATCTCAAATGCACAACTAAAATTCAGAAGCAGATTTAAAAAAAAAACACTGTTTGATTTTTGTCAAATATAACAACACATTTTATCATCTCTTCATCCCCTCCCCCAAAGTGCCCTAGTTTTCATCATTGTCCATCTGAAGATGTGACAGCCATGTATACTGCCACTTAAAAAGCTGATTTTTAAAAATAATTATAATAGCAATCCTCCTCCTCCTCCTCCTTCTCCCTTTACTCCCTCTACTTATTACTCTGACCGTAAAAATATTACAGATTACCTATTGCTTTATCTTGATCATACCTTGGTATGGAGTATGACTGCTTAATGGCAAAATCAAATTATTTTTTTATTTTTGCAAATATTCATAAAAATTACCTTTATATGCTGAATAAAGTATATTTGCCATTGTAGTCTTCACAAAGGTAACTCCCTGATGCCAAAAGTAATTTGGGAATCACTCACCCAGTTTTTGAGTTTACAGAAAAAAATATTATAGGCAGAAGAAACGGATTCATCCAGTTTGAGATCCAATGTTTTGAAAGTTTGACATGATACCATTGAATTCTTAATGTAGCCATTGGCATGGAAATGGTTTGTGTCCTTATAAATAATATTTATTCTTATAGCTTTGTTGTGATGAGACTAAGGTAAGATGATCCTACTCCCTTAAAAATGTTTTATATTTGTTCTTGAAGTTAGGTGTCCCCCACTTCTAATACAATGAGCTTATTCACAGGGTTAGCATGATCAGTAATATCAAATTGCACTGGTCCTGAATCCTGTTTAAAATAGGGCCAAATGAATGGTTTTTAATGAGTATCTGAAATTATCGAGTAATTCTTTTCTCAAACAATTTTCGTAAGAAAGAAACATTGTGACTAACCAGTAGTTATTCAGTAACTGTTTTGAATTGTAACATCCAGAGTGAGTTTCTTGAGAAGTGGACATTTTGTCATTTCTAGGTAGTCTGACACTTATCTTCTTGACCCATTGATTCCATCCCATTAATCAGACTGGATCAATTGTAAAAAGATGGATTGAGAGACTCTACTTACCAACTAAAATGGGGTGACTGTGGAATGTTGCAATTACACCAGAGACTTGAAGATAAAAAAAGGGCATTGAATATCTGAAGGACAATGAAGAAGGGCAATGAAACTAGTATACCATAAAGGTTTACTGAGTACTGGAGAGACCAAGCTGGCCTACGAGAAAGAACAAAATAACAGAGTTGAAAGGGATCTTTGACTATACGGACCTTTGTCGTCTAGGTGATGTTTTTAGTATGCTATCTAGTATGCTACCTATGCAAGATTTGCCTGAACAAATCTATTATGGAGATAAAGCCAATATGATTTTATGTACATAATTCACCTATTTATATTGCCATCTAAATCTCAAATTGAAATCACTATTCAAATACAAAAACAATATAATGCTGATTAATGCATGTTAGGCTCAACTGCAACAGATGTATTCAAACCTACCAGACTCTAATAATCTAGTTTATTAGTTTGATGTTGTTGAAATGGTGCTTATTAAATCCATTCAAATCTTTTTAGTGTAAATATTGAGCATCTTGTATGAGATAATCATTTACATACATACATACATACATACATAAATACATACATACATATATGAATGCAGTTCAGCTTCCTTCGGGTATTATCCCACGTCATTGTAATGCTTTTAAAGTTG
>BHFT01001496.1:0-21392 GCA_004320025.1 Laticauda laticaudata
ACAGGGGATAAAAGTGGGTGTGTTTTCTCCTGAAACTTTGTACGGGACAAAGTTTAACCTTACTTCATATTTTCTTTGTGGACTGCCTTGTGATTTTCTGTGAGTAAAATTTTATTTTCAGTTCGGACTTGGCAGGCAGGACATGGTGGAATGCCAAGAATATTATCAATTCCAAAGAATGAACTCTGTGAAGTCCAAGCCAGCTTGCCTGACTGTGTTTGTGTGTGTGTGTACTCTTTCATCTTTTTGAAAAGAGGAAAGGCAAGACAGAACATACATATATATCTCGCACAACTCCGAGAAGCACCAAGCCGAAGACACAAGCCTGAAGATGATAAATGAGACTTCATCGAAAACATCACCTAGATACTTCCAATTTTACACGGGAGAAACCTGAATAACCAAAGATCCAAATACAAATACCCACGAAAACCTCAGAAAACATACACACACACACACACACACACACACATATATATTTCCATTTGTAATTTTATCTATTCTCTTTATAAATTACATTGAAAGTTCTAATTACTTGCCATTTTTTCCCTAAACACTTATACATTTGATGCAAGAACTTTGAACATTCTTCAGTTTAGTAACATTTTCTATGATGTTTTTAAATTCTAATGTGATGGTCTCCTTTAGAATGTCTCTTCACGTACAGAGTCTTATTTTTAGTACACTTTGGCCAGGGGTGAGATTGTACCAGTTCACACCTATTTTCTAGAACCGGTTGTTAAGATTCTAAGCAGTTCAGAGAACTGGTTGTTAGAAGAAATTACTGGCCTAATCCTGTAAGGAAGGCAGGAAGGAAACATTCTGGTGTTGCTTACAGAAACTGCCTCTCCGTTAACCCTTATTACATTCTTTGCAAGACTTTCTGTCTCGGGAACATCTCTGGAGTTTTTTCCCCCTTCTTTGCTGGTACTTTGCTTGTGTGGAGTGACCATTCAAAGTTACAATGGTACTGAAAAAAGTGACTTATGACCATTTTTCACACTTACAACTGTTGCAGCATTCCTAGTCATGGGAGGCAGGGTGAGGAGATGCATGCCTCAATCTGAGTGAGATTGAGTTGGCCATACCCAGCCAATAACATGACCACCAAGCCATGTCCACCCAGTCACATGACCACCGAACCACACCCACCAATTAAGCCACAGCCACAGAACCGGTTTTTTAAAAAATTGACTTTGGCTTTGACACATTAACACACACATATTCACACATATTTATGTATGATTTATAAATTTATCCTGGTGAAACAATCTAAAAGGAAAATTAGAATAACCAGGGTAAATCTTATAGCTATGGCATCCTCTTCATGTCCATAAACTTATTTGTAATGCAGTGATTGATTATTGCATAAGATTTCATATTTATGAAATATACATTTTTTAAAAAGACACACTATTCCTCAGATACATATTTTATTTATTTTTAAATTTATTTATTTATTATTTGATATTTATTCCACCTTTATTATTGTTTATAAATAACTCAAAATAGTGAACATACCTAATACTCCTTTCTTTTCCTATTTTCACTATAACAACAGAATAGAATAAATATAATTCTTTTATTGGCTAAATGTGATTGGACACACAAGGAATTTGTGCTGGTGCAAATATTCTCATTATGCATAAAAGAAAAGATACATTCATCAAGAATCATTAGGTACAATACTTAATAATAGTCATAGGTTACAATAAGCAATCAAATCATACTAGGAAACAGTCCATATAAATCGTAAGGATACAAGCGACAAAGTTACAGTCATACAGTCACAAGAGGGAGGGGATGGATGGTAAGCAGTGATGAGAAGATTAATAGTAATAGTAGTGCAGACTTTGTAAATAGTTGCACAATGATGAGGGAATTATTTGTTTAGCAGAGTGATGGTGTTCAGGAAAAAACTGTACTTGTGTCTAGTTGTTCTGGTGTGCGATGCTCTATAGCATCGTTTTGAGGGAAGGAGTTGAAACAGTTTATGCTAATTGTACAGGTATCAAATGTGATTCTGCCTCGCTTCACCTGACGCTTCCTGTCTGTTTGGAATCTTATGATCCACTTACAACTGTGTTCAGGTACCACTAGCTGGTTTAATTTAGTTAGAAGACTGTCTGGAATGATGGTATTGAATGCTGAACTGAAGTCTACAAAGAGAACCCTTGCGTAGGTATTTAGAGATTCAAGGTGTTGTAGGATGTAATGCAGAGCCATATTAACAGCATCATCTTTTGATCTATTTGCTCGGTATGCAAACTGCATGGGATCTAACAGCAAATCTAACTAACAGCCGTATGATCATTAATTGCTTTGGTGAGGTTCCCATGAAAAGTGTAATTAGAGATGTGTGATTTGGCCTTAATTTGAGTCAAATTTCCAAATGTCCTTTGAAAATGGCTAACAGGGTATCCTCATGCCACAGCAGCTATAACATGAGAATCAACCCCGATACATGATCCCCTTCATTCTGGATCAATTGAATACCAGGATAGCACCACTTATGAGACAGGATTTGCCTGGAGTTGAACGCAGATGAGACATTGATTAGCAGCTTCTGTTTCCTTACTATCAACATCCTGTTTTCAAGGGCTGGTGAGGTAATCAGTAAGGGTATACCTACTGCTTTAGTTTGGAAGCAGCTTTAGGCTTGTGCCCCCACAATCTAAGCAGGGTTGGATAGCTGATCTGATCTGTTTCATACTCAGCTGTGGCCAAGTTAATTTTTATTCTTTATTTTTTTTAGATATTGTGGCTCTATTTCCCCTCAGCTCCTGAATATTACCTTCTGTAAGGGAAATGTTGGCTGGAGGGCTTTGCATTTCTAAACAAAACAGGAGAGTAACATTAGTCAGTTTTCCTTTTCTTCTTGGCATTGTCTTGTCACCAAGACCTGGAACTTTTTTCAGACTTTTTAAAAATTCACTTTCTTGGGATTTCTGGATTCATAGAAGTGAAGACAAGTAACCTCTTTGGAGAACAAGTATGCTACAAAAAGGAAGTGTCATTGTATGGTTATTCTGTATGTAATTGTAATTAGCCATATATTAATTTCAGTGGGAAGTAAGCATGACTAACTTGTCCTTAATATTGTAGTTGGGTTTGGGTACCAAGTGATAATGTATTATTTACTAGCCTTGGTAAAGGTAAAGCATTTGGAAATCAGTTGATATTAATTCTTATTTGGAGGTTGTTGTTCTGACTGGAGTGAAATATACATGTATTTAACAGCAAACATAACAGGAGATAGGTTTATTGTTTTAAGTCTAATGTTATTCTTAGAAACCATGTGATGAAGCCAAGTTTTCTTTCATCAAATGCTTGATTTTCATGGTGAAAAAACTCCTATCATTTGCTTTTCATCTAGAAAACTGTAGATTCCTATATAGAACCTTACATACAACAAACAAGCACTGTGACATTTTTAATTTAGCTTCTTAAACTGAGAGATGGTTATTTATGGAATTTTTTTTTTTGCTGATAACTCTTCTAAATGCTTCTTTCACATCTCTGTTTCTTAGGCTATAAATCAAGGGGTTCAGCATTGGGATGACAACAGTGTAGAACACAGAAGCCCACTTATCCTGATCTAAGGAGTAGCTGGATGGCGGCCTCAAATACATAAACATTACTGTCCCATAAAAGAGTGTGACCCCAGTGAGATGAGAGGTACAAGTAGAGAAGGCTTTGAGCCTGCCTTCAGCAGAGTGGATTCTCAAGATGGCAGCAAAGATGAAGACATAAGAAATGAGGATGATGATGAGGGTGCTGAATTCAATGAATCCACAAAGGCTGAAGAGGAGGATCTCGCTGACATAAGTGTCAGAGCAAGACAATGCCAGGAGTGGAGGAATCTCACAGAAGAAATGATTGATGACATTAGAACCACAGTAATCTAAGCTGAAAGTCAGACTAGTGTGGGATGCCAAGCTTATAAGACCTATTACATAGGAACCAACTACTAACACCAAACAGACTTGTTTTGACATGATTGTGCTGTAATGGAGAGGACGACAAATGGCCACGTAGCGATCATAAGCCATGGCTGCCAAGACATAACACTCAGCATCCACAAAACCCACAAAAAAGGCAAACTGTGTGGCACAGCTGGAGAAGGAGATAACTTTATGTCGTCGCAAGAAATCAGCCAGCATACGTGGGGCAATGGCTGTTGAATAACCAAGGTCTACCAAAGAAAGGTGGGAAAGGAAAAAATACATGGGGCTGTGGAGCTGTCCGTCAAGCAGAATCAGGAGAATCATGCCCACGTTTCCTATCACATTTGCCAAGTAAATGGTCAGGAACACCACAAAGAGGACAATTTCTAGGTACGGATTATCTGTGAATCCCAGGAAAATGAACTCTGTCACCTGTGTGTGGTTGTATCCAGCCATCTTCATGGAGGGAGAGGTGATGAGCTTTGGAGGTGAAATAAAAAACCCAGCTCAGGAAAAGAAAAACTATTCTAGACTCAATAAAAATAGAGCAAGAAGCTTTTCTGATGCTGGGCAGAGATGCCAATAGTCCTTCATCTGTGTCCCCCTTTAGTTCCTTCTGTTGACTGCATCCTCAGAAGCAGCACAGCTTGACTCATTCTATGTTACTGTATCAAGAAAAGAAAGCAGTTCTTTATTAACCTTGAGCCAGTGAGAATCAAACCTCTTGAAGTTATCTCTGTGTTACATATAAATGCACATATACAATGTCTGACTGCAGAAAAAAGACAGAGTAAAGCAATAAATATACCAAGGAGCCCTGCCCGTGGTTCTTACTGGTGTGATTACCTGACCATCAGAGATTAAGTGTAGTTTTTCTCTGCTATTACCAACAAGAACCAGCAACCAATTGCCTTCCAAGCAGCTAATTACTCTGAGCAGGTGGTCAGTAGGAAAGTGCACTGTCCACTTTTCCTGCAGGCCAGCTATCCGTGTTTGATGAACTGATTGGCAGAGAACTGGTCACTTGATCCCTCCTATGAAATGACATTTGGAAAGAAGAATCTGAAATAAAATCATTGGGCGTATGAGGGAAACATGTCATTTCTCTCCCCTCCTTGCAAAACTATTTCAAAAACTATTTCAAAGAACTCAGTTGCTGGAAAGAAGAGTTGCCACCTCTCTACTTATGGCAGCCCATGAACTTTTTGTCTTCTTTTTTTTTGAAATCAGATTGAGACCACACCAGTGCTCTCCATCATTATGGGATGCTCTGCAAATACTTGTGCATGCACACCTCAGTGCATACTCATGGTCCTCAAGATGTCTGATTGTATCTGGTGGGTATCTTCTGGATTGAAAATATGCTCATTCATGTTATCATCAGTTAATGGTAGTTACAGTATATTTTGTCTGAAAAGATACTCTGGAGGTTGTTCTTTTAATTCTATTTCTTATTTGATTTTTAGACAATAGCCAACTTTTTTTGTGTATATTCACTGCACTCTGGAAACAATAAGATACAGATGGGGGCAGAATAAAGATTATTTTGAATCCCATATGGACACATTCTCCAATATGTAGTATGCTTTAGAGCCATGAAATAGTCCTTTGATCCAGATTGATGTCACATGACTTAATGATAATAGTTGATAACAGTTCACTTAATGCAGCTTTTTTTGACTAGATTTTCCAATTAATCTTGATTTCCATTACTATATGAATAGTTTGTGACACTGCCCAGGTGGACTAATCTCAGTTAAGATATACCATGTTATCCCAGTGAGGCTTCTGCTCTGTGCCCTTAAATCTTTCATTCTGTCTGTTCCTCAGATAGAACCATGCACGTAGGTCAGCAAAATAATAACAATAGCTATAATACCTGATCTCACTTTCTCTAAAACTATATCCTACCTGAAAATTATGGTAGGAATCTTCATGCTGTATTTGGATTAGTCAGGTACCACTTAGGATACTCAGAGAAGATGTCAAACAGGATGCTCAGAAGATGATCAGCCCATCCTTTATTATTTTCATGTGCTTCAATTATTCAGGCAGACATATTGGAGGTATTTATGTGTCTACTTCAGAGCCCCAGACATCTAATTCAAGTGTTGCATTGCTAGAGGAAGCCATTAAAAACACATTTCTCAAAGGACTTCTATTTTTTCCAAGTTAATTAAAGAGATTCACTTTCTCTTGAAATTTTGCCCCAGTAAAAATATTGTTAGGTGGGCATAAAAGTCATTTGCAATTGACATATCCCACCAAATCAATACCCAATACAATGTACCATCTTTCTTAGAAGACACTATCAGGATTATTTATCTGTCAACATATATAATACATCTGTATAACAAGTTACATTGATTTGTTATGGGGACAATTATATTGAACCAAACAAGAATACATGTTTTTATTAACACCATTCATATTTGGATTATTTTCTTGATCTCTTGATCCAGGACTGATTTATTTGAAAAGTAGTGTTTTGATTAAACCATAATTCCTGATCATGTTCCAATAATAATAATATCATGCTTTGATACATGGACATTAATTTTAGAAAGAAATGGGTTTTTTTAGATTCATAATTGTTAGATGATGCTTGATAATCAAGGAAAAATGGTATTGATTTTTTAAAAACAAATGGAGAACTGACCAATTGCAAGAGCAAAGAACCACTGTAAGATAGAACTCTTCAAGGAAACTGGGAATTTCAAGCAAGATCACTGGGAAAGCAGGAAGAAGCTTATCTCTCCTCTCCCCTGAACCTGCTAAAGAGCAGCATTTCTCCTCGGTATTTAGCTGCAAAGGAGCAATTCTTTGCTCTCTATTATCCACTGAAAACTGATCAGTTAATACAAGAAAAAAAATGGGTGGGTTTTCTGTTGAGTTCCTTGAGAATTCATCAGTCTTCAAACCTAAGTTGTGAAGCTTTTCTTTTGCCATCTATTATTTAAAGCCAAGGCTAGAATATTGGACAGAAAGTCTCACTTCAGAGGAAGCATTATCTTTATCTGGAGAAGATCAAGAATTTGGACTGTTTTATTATGGTTCACTTGTTACAGCATTAAATATTGACATTCAGAAGGTTGTAGGAATCCTTCCTTTTTAAAATGCTCTGTTTCAAAGATGCTGAAAGAGACAAAAGCCCATCCATTTTTTTTAATCTTTCCTCTAGGAAAAATTTGAAGCCAAAGTGCAAACATATTTCAGTTTACACAAATGGTTTATATGACTGATAATCCTAACTGTGTCTGAAAATATAATTCCAGAAAGGCTTCATACATATATTTCTACGGTATTTCATTTATGTATATATGTGTATCTTTTACTTAAGATGTAGTATAGTCAGATAGGCATGCTGTATTTTTCTTGAATGAATAACTATAATTTTTACCAACTGACTGACTGATTTTGTGTTCTGTTTCAGAGAAGATGAGCTTATGAAAAGGCTTTTGTAAACAAGCAGGCTAGAGCTGGCCTAAGGCTTTTAGCTAATGTGTGATCTAAGACCACCTATGCTTGTGTAAATAGGCACTATTAATGCAGTACTTAGTCAGATCCAAAATGGCATATGACCTCTGAGACTATTTCCTACTTCCTTTATTTGGTGTTTCATTCTAAGAGCCATGGTGGCACAGTGGTTAGAGTGCAGTACTGCAGGCTACTTCTGCTGCCTGCTGGCTGCCTGCAATTGGGCAGTTCAAATCTTACCAGACTCAAGGTTGACACAGCCTTCCATCCTTCCAAGGAGGGTAAAATGAGGACCCAAATTGTTAGGGGCAATAAGCTGACTCTGTAAACCATTTAGAAAGGGCTGAAAAGCACTGTAACAAGTCTAAGTGCTATTGCTATTGCTATTCCAGGCCTGAATTTGACACTCATCAAATCAATTATAATTTCCTCTAAGATAATCTAATTCACTTTGCACTCAATCACAATCCACCAGCCACTTACCTGCAAAACATTATAAGCAGCCATATTGGGGGGTGGGAAGAAGGGGATTATAAATAGTAATGTATTGATGTTTTTATCAAGTGTCTATTTCCTTTTAAAGAGAAGGTGATTAGCATTAATTAAAATATTTAGATAACTAGTATCAACACCAGTGAAAGAGGTATGTTGGTAGCAGTTGGGAACAAGAAAAGGACTTTCATGCTGGGGGCCTTCCCACTGACAGCTGGTAGCCACCCACATGAAGCAAAATTGGATTTTGGCTTGATTAAGTAGGGCTCTTATACTATTCTTAAAGTAATTCAGGGCATAATCAATATCAGTATGTTGACTTACTCCCAATGACATGCCCTGCCTGTTGTGATTGTATTGGTTTGCTTGCTTCTCATAGTGGTGCATATATTTAGAGATAGCTGAAAGCCTTTATGAAGCAGCCACATGATCCCAGAATAAGGAATAGCTGCATTAACAATTTGAAAAGAGGTACTCCATACATACTTTCAGGTATTGTTTGAAGGATCTGCCCTGTGGTCATGGTGAGTCTTCATTCATGGCTAAAAAGAGGCTATCTCAGCAGAAGAAGCATTCTTGGTTATTTCCTTTCTCTAAGTAGCTCTACTATTAAAAAAAAAATCCCTTGAGGAGAAAAGGGTAGGATAGTCTTTATGCCAACTTCCTTCTATAAGCATTCACCCACCCCATTATTCCTGTATGTCATTTTTGCACCATTAGCTCCAACTGTCAGGAACAGGTAAATACATTATGTGAAGAGGTTGATTTATTTTAGAAGTTCATGGAAAGAAGAGAAAACGGTATCTTCTCTAACATCCAGTTCCACTCTGCAATTGAGTACACATAGTCATAATGCAATTTAGTTGGTTTGGATTTAATAAATTAGAAAAATCCAACATTGATTTATTTAGCAAATTCATATGGCCACCCAACTCAGGGTAGCATACAATATTAAAAATCCACAGTTAAAAATCCACAATTTATTATAATCCCCACTCTCACACCCTATGATGGTGCCAACAGAATCAAGCAAGCTACTTGATCGGCTTTGAATGGGGTCCCCAAGCCTAAACCATGGCTTCAAGGCGTTGTGAAAAAACATTGATAGTAAATCATGCTTTATGGCCTAGTGCAGGGGTGAGATTTAATTTTTTTAACAGCCAGTTCTGTGGGTGTGGCTTAGTTGGTGGGTGTGGCTTGGTGGTCATATGACTGGGTGGACGTGGCTTGGTGGACATGTTATTGGCTGGGCATGGCCAACTCAATATCACTCACATCGAGGCATGCATCTCCTTGCCTGGCCTCTCATGACTGTGGGGATGCTGCAACAGTCATAAGTGTGAAAAATGGTCATAAGTCCATTTTTTCAGTGCCATTGTAACTTTGAATGGTCACGCCATACAAGCAAAGTACCAGCAAAGAAGGGGAAAAAACCTCCAGAGACGTTCCTAAGACAGGAAGTCTAGTCCTGCCAAGAATGTAATCAGGGTTAATGGAGAGACAGTTTCTGTAAGCAACACCAGAATGTTTCCTTCCTGCCTTCCTTACAGGATTAGACCAGTAATTTCTTTTAACAACCAGTTCTCCGAACTGCTTAGAATGTTAACAACCGGTTCTAGAGAATAGGTGTGAACTGGTAGAATCCCACCCCGGCCTAGTATGATTGCTGAACTTAGTCAATATGTTGAAAGCTTATTAGTTTAATTAGGTCATCTTCTGAATCCATAATGCAGTGTTGAAAATTTTATGAAGAATATTTGTGTCCTTAATAATATCTTGACAGTATTTTAGGACTATTTTAGCTACCTTATTGCTTCCCTTGCATTAAAACTTGAAGAAATATGTCAGAGAGGGGATTCATGTTTAATCAAAAAAACTCTTATGAGAAGCTAACATTATGGGGCAATCTAACCCTGAAGATTGTTGGCAAATCATTTTGGTAGCACTCATGGGAAAAAATATATTACATGTAGTCCTTAACTTACAATAGCTCATTTAGTGACCACTCAAATTTACAACAGCACTGAAAAAAGTGATTTATGATTATTTTTCACACTTATGACCACTGCAGCATCCCCATGGTCATGTGATTTACATTCGGATGCTTGACAACTGGTTCATACTTAGGATGGTTGCAGTGTCCTGGGATCACGTGATCACCTTTTGTGACATTCTGACAGGCAAAGTCAATGGGGAAGCCAGATTCACTTAACAACCGTGTTACATAATTTAACAATTGCAGTGATTCACTTCATAAATGTGGCAAGAAAAGTCATAAAATGGGTGGAAACTCATTTAACAAATTTCTCCATGAACAACATAAATTCTGGGCTCAATTGTGGTAGTTAGTCGAGGACTACCTGCACTGTAATAAATTGTAAATTTTGTTTCTTAAGATATTCATCGATTTCGACTAATCCCACCCAGTCCTTTCTTGACTCCTTTCAGGAACATCTCGTTTTCCATGAATCCTTATAAGAAGTTAAGATAGATTTTTCAATAAAATATTCATTTCCTGATCTTATTGGACTCCTCTAAAGATGTATAGCAATGGTTGTGTTTCAATTTTTGTATGCTGGAGATCAATAAATGGGAAGGCACTGTGATTCATATGTTACGGGCCTCCTTTGTGTTGGCTTGGTAAGGTAGCAAATTGCACAGGAAAATGACATAAAAATAAAATATGTCTTATTAAATTATATTTTGAAAATTTGTAGTTAATGAAAGCATGAAGAACTTTGGGTATATAGGCATAAGGAGCAGCTAAGAAGGTTGTTTTACTCTAGTAGAAAATCCACACCGCACTTGATTTAAAATCCTGGATGAAAGACATGTCTACAAATTATACGTATTTTGATTTTATAACAATATTATGGATTGTCTGACCAATATGATTCCAAGACTCAATTTGTTCTTACAGATATTATCAAATTATTATTAAAGAATTATATAATATGTAATAATTTAATAATTATTTGAAAATAATTCCCTTTATTGCTTCACTGCTATTTTCAGGATTATTTTGTTTTGCCTTTTACCTTAACATTTATTACTGAGTTTGATTATTGATTTTTTTCTCATTATACATTAACAAGCAATTTTATAAAAGAGTCAGAGTGAAACGAATGACATTTAATTGTAAAGTTAAAAAGGAATTCTGAATGTCTGTTGGGCAAATCAATGTATCTGGGTGATAACGATTTACTTTTGTATAAAGATATTGGTCTCCATAAATTTCTTTACGCTAATGAATGCAGAAGTCATTAGTGCAAAGCTTACAGCATTCATCCAAGCTTTTAAAACACATTTTACATAATTTCTTTTTTAAGTGTGGAGAATACACTTAGGACTATATTGTTACAGGAAAAAGAATAAAGTTCACAGGGAATAATTAAGAAGTATGCTGCAGTTTTCTATGTTGTAATTAAAAATAATAAGACTGCATAAACAAAAAAACAACCAAACTTTATTTTGTATCAGTGATATTGTCTATACAAAATTATATGTTCATCTGTTTGCCTTCTCTGGAGTAAACATGTGTTTTAATGCTGTCATCTTAATGAAGTCTCATAGGGCTGCCCCAAGCAATTTAACAAGTTGCTAGTTAGAAACAGCAACTTGCCTGAATGTCATCTTTTCTTAGCAAAGAAAGACTGTGACTATAACTATCCTGACTACAGAAAATACTGCAAATTCCTTCCTAACATCCTTAACTAGCTAATCAGTGCAGAAGAGTGAATATCTAACCCCAATTAATTATTGTTATTCTTGAAAAACCACAAGGAAAATCAGATTTCACACAGTTCAAAAGCATGGTTTTCATAACTTGCTTTTAAAAATGCTAATGCTGATAGAATTATAAAATGACATTGTGGATGGCCTACAGTAGAGCTTAAAACTCTTCTCTACTTTTGTATTCATAAATAGCAAGATGATTTAAGCATTCACTACCTCAAATCACAGGAAACATACTAGCTAAAAATATGCAATACAGTTGAGGAATGACAAAATTAGTACAACAGATACAAACTTGAGGGGGAGTTTCACATTTTTCAGAATTCTTCAACTATCAAAAGTAGATTTTTTTTCTTAAGTGCTGTACCTATAGGAGTGGTGGCTAACCGTTTTTGGCTCCCATGCTGAAAATTGCGCACACGCTCACATGCCAGCACCCAGAAAGCAATATGTGCTGCCCCACCACACCCCCTGCGCATGCACGAGTGACCCCTCTGCAATCCCTGCCATGTGTCTCTGCACATGCTCATGTAATCCCCACCATGCGTCTCTACGCATGTGTGTGCATCTCTCCCCCACTTCCCACACATGCACGTCAGATACCTGACAATCAGCATGTGCAGCAGGGCTCTTCCGGGCAATCTCTCATGTACCGGCAGAAGTAGCTCTGAGTGCCACTTCCAGCATGCATGCCATAGGTTTGCCATCATTGACCAATAGCAATGCATAACATCTGCTCTTCCAGAGCTACTATTAAAATGCTTGTCTCCCGATATATAATTGAATTAACTTGGCCCGTTTTTTAAAAAAATAATTTACAAAATTTTATTGAATAAACTTTAAAAAATGTGAACACAGGCAACTTTCCTGACATTTGTTTGTGCCATACATATTACAGCATAAAACTACGTACAAAGTTAGACATCTACCTATCTTACATTACTAAGTTGATGGTATTTACATATTCATTTCCATTTATATTCATATTTACAATGTAATTCCTTTCACATTCTTTTTGTATAATAATTTTATTTGCTATATTTCATCATCTTTACCCTAAATGTCTTCCACCTTCCTTCTTATAAAGCGTCACAATTTTTTATTCCCATTTCTTTTCTTCGCATCCAACCATTGATGCATTTTATTCCAGACTTCATAGTATTCTGTCTCTTCCTTAATTTTAATTTCTAATGTTAGTCTATCCATTTTTGCACAGATCAGTATTTTTTTAATTTCACTTTCAATGAAGATATTTCCACTTTTCCAGTTTTGGGCATAAACCAATGTTGCAGCAGTTATAATATGCAACATTAAATATATCATTCCTTTCCTATATTTTTCTTCTATTATTCCCAATAGGAACACTTCTGGTCTAAACTCTTATTTTTTGGCTGAGCATCTCTTCCAGCCATATTTTTATCTGCCTCCAATATTCTTTTGCTTTTTTACATGACCACCACATGTGATAATATGTCTCTAGCACTGTATTACATTTTCAGTGTTGTGGTGATGTGTTTTTATTCATTTTTGCCAATTTTGTTGGAAGAAGATGCCACCTATAGGACATTTTGTATAGGTTCTCTTTGTATGAAGTGGCCAAGGTTCATTTTTTTTTTCATTCTTTCCTATAGCTTTTGCCATTTATCCAATTCGGTGTTTTAACTGAAATTTTGGGCCCATACTATCATTACTTCTTTAACTTGTTCCTCCTCCATTTTATATTCCAATAGGTATTTATAGGTTATCTTGATTGCTTTTTCATCTGTTGCTAGTAATATTTTATCCAATATTGTCAGTTCTCTCTGTAGTCCCCACTCATTTTTATCTTTCTTATAGTGTGATTGGATTTCTAAGTATGCTCACCATTCTAGTTGTACCTCTTCTTTTAGTTTTTGTCTGGATTTTAGATTCCCATTTTCATTTAGTATTTCTTTATATGTAATAACTTTCCCCAAATTAATAAAGTTTGGGTGCACTAATGCTTCTAGTATGGAGAGCCATGCTGGTGTTTCTATGTAATTCTGTTGTCTTGATTTTTGTCCATAGCTTGAGCATAACTTGTCTTATGTGATGTCTTTGGAAGTACTGGTGAGCAACTTAGCCCATTTTTAACATGCTGGTTCTAGTAAATATAAATATATCCCCACACATCCAGACCTTCTAGTGGCTAAAGAAAATTATTCTGTATTTCTTATTATATTTTTGAATAAAACACAGTATAGAATATATATGTGTACATACATACACTTATATACATACATATATACTTTATTGCAAATAAAATAAAATGGTCAGTGAATAGCCAAGAAAATATAGTGTAACAACAGTACTTATTTCTGTTTACTTCTTGTATTTTAGGGTGGGTTGGGTGACTGAATAAATTTTCTACTGTTTCAGAGCCTAGTCCTGATTAAATGGTATGCAGGAACTGCTGCAAATGAGAGTGTGCTAAGATCTTGTCTTTTATAACTTACACCTGTGATAATAAGCTTACAATATGAGGATAGAGTCCCAAAGTTCTTTTTTCAAGAGGCAACTTGATTTTTTGGGTTTTCTTTTAAGATGCTTCATTTCACATCTAAGAAGTTTCTTCAGCTTTTATTGGATGATGGGGATAGAAGGATTTATGCTAGTTGCAGACAGCTGGTCATTTGCATCCTTTTAGAGGGTCACTGAGGCCAGCTGGAGGTTTACCTTTGTCATCAGGGTCACCTGAAGAGTGCAAATGGCTGTGGAGCCTTCTTGGAACTGCTGAAAGGACTGTGTTGTGGGCTGGAAATATATGATGTCATTTTCCTCCCCCTCTGTTGAGAGAAGTCTGTTCAGTTTTGACATAGATGGCCTCTTTGACCTCTCTTTCTAACCAGAGGTCCTCTCTGTCCAAAATGTGGACTTTGCTGTCTTCAAAATAATGCCCTTTGTCTTTTAAATGCAGATGGGCTGCTGAATCTTGTTCTGATGGATTGTTTTTTTATGTTGTGCCATTTCTTTATGAGATGGTTGTTTTGTATAAACATTTTTAATTGAATTCTTGACTTTGCAAAGTTCCTTTTTCTTCACCGGTCTTTATCAACCTTCTACAGGAAAACTGCAACATCACCCTATTATATTAATTATGCCAATTTAGTGGTCAAATTGTATGCTGTTATTAGTGACCTGGCAACTGTGAGGTTTGATCATTTTGACAATTTGTTATTATGGTAATTCGGAATTCAGATAAATCTATGTGCCTACAGAGGACCTACAGAGCTAATTGTACAGGACATTCAAGATATTCTGGAAGCATTCATCCAAAGCTTTGTGATTACGGACAGATGACTCTAATGAGAGAGTATAGGAAGAAATATTGAGTGAAAAGGTCTTAAAGCAGTAGGTAGTATGAGAAACATATTAAATAGATATAGTAGCTTTTGCCTTTGTAATATAATCATATAAGTGTTATTTTGAAAGCTAAAAGCCCAGTTGGAAGACATTCACCATATATCTTATACAGTAGTTAGATGTGGTTGTTTGCATAATCCCAGCTGAAGGACAGTTAGGGACAGAATAGCATTCAAAGAAAAAGGATGAGTAAATTAATAGCATGTGATTCCCTGGTATGTTCTCTTTGAAATTGTCTATGTTAGCCTGATCAGTGAGCTAGTTCAAGTCAACAACAAAGTTCATTCCACACTTAGAATGAAATAGATGGAAATAAATTTCGTTTGGGGTGGGAAGGTAACCATTCTTTAATGAAGAACCAGAATTTTCCCTCTTCTCTTCAGGGCCTCTTTAACCTCCTTGTTTCTCAGGCTGTAGATCATGGGATTCAACATGTGGATCACAAGTGTGTAGAAAACTGAAGCTATTTTATCGGTACCCAGGGAGTGATTCGTGCTTGGCTGCAAATACATGAAGATCAAAGTTCCATAGAAGATGGTAACAATTGTCAGGTGAGAAGCACAGGTAGATAAAGCTTTGTGTCTTCCTTGAGCAGACCTGATTCTTAGGATGGCAGACAAAATAAACACATAAGAGATAAGAACAATAAGAAGGGAGACTATCATATCAAAGCCAGAAAAAACATAGATCAGTATTTGGTTGGTGCTGGTATCAGAACAGGAGCGGGAGATCATCACGGTAGAAATGGTTAATCACATTTGAAGAACAGAATAATAGTTGGAATGTAACGATGGTGTGGAACAGGGCAACAGAAAAGCTATATATATATAAGATGCAGCTATTAATTGGATGCAGACTCTCTGGGACATGATGGATCGATAAAGCAGTGGGTTACAGATGGCAACGTAGCGATCATATGCCATCACTGCCAGCAGGAAGCACTCTGTGATCATGAAAGTCAAGAAAGACCCCAGCTGGGCTGCACAAGCATGGAATGAGATGGTTTTCTTAACTGCTAAAGGCCCTGTCACACTGCCCAATGGATGCAAAATGGACACAACGGACGAGAAAAATGTTCCATCCATTGTTATCCGCTCTCAGAAGGGGCAAAAATTTACATAACCGGAGTGGATAACACGGATGCGGGGAGGACGCAGGGCGGATGGAAAGCGGATGCGGAACGGAAGCCCAGCGGATGGAAGCGGATGGGAGTGGATGGCACATCTGCAAGGCTTCCAAGGGACCTCACAGCAAAGCAACACGGAACAGATACAGCAGATGCAGAATGGACGCCGAACGGATTGAAGCGGAGGCAGAGCGGATGCAGAGCGATACACCAGCGGAAGCTAGCGGTATGCCGAGCGTTAATTGCGCATGACGGGAGGATGCATTGCGTTAGCCCGCGATATAACGGAAGCAGCTCGGAAGCAGGTCGCCATTCAGAAGGAAAAGACTGCTTGCCGGATGGATTGACTGCCTTGCTGCCTGCCTGCATGTCTGCCTGCAAGCCTTTGCTGCCAGCCTTGCTGGCCAGCCTTGCTACCAGCCTTACACCAGCTCCCTGCAGCCTGCTGTCTGCTGCCTGCAGCCTTGCTGTATGGCCTGCTGCCAGCCTTGCTGTATGCCTGCCTGCAGCCTTGTGCCTGCCTGCCAGCTTGCCTGCCACCTTCCTGCCAGCCTTGGTGCCATGCCTGCCTGGCAGCCTTGGTTCCTGCCAGCTCCCTGCCAGCCAGCAACCCACAACCATAGCGGAAAGCACAGCAAGCCTCAGCCATTTGCTCCAGCCCTTGCAAGAGGGACAGGCTACCATTCCGCCCCTGGCCCATCACTCTGGTTTGCTTGGGCTCTACAGCACGGCTCGCTCTTCTGGCTGGGGCTTCTGCTGCTTCTGCTTTTGGAGGAGCATGATGACAAGCACTCCCAGCACCAGCACCTCCACAGCACCTGACCCTTCACCCTGAGACTTGAGCGACAAGAGGAGTGCAGAGACTCATTTTGTTTTATAGCTTCTTGTTAATAAAAGTCTATTTTTGATTCATACACTTGCTTCATTTCTTTTTTAATAAAGTCTTTGGTGGAAACTTTTAAGTAAATGAGTATTAGCCTATATATGCTGAGTATAGGTAAGAGAATGAGCAGATAATGATAGCATGGGATGCATGAATACTTTGGGATGGGTAAATGCATGTGGGATACGTAAACTCCGAGTAGCAAGCATAGTGGGACTGTATGGTCACCTCGCACAGCGCCCCACCTTTGGCCTTTATATCAATAACAATGTAAGCATTGATCCACAGTTACATAAAACCCCACTTTTTAATGCCCGTTCATTGTAGGCCCACCCAACATGCAGGCCCCAATCTCATCCTTATGAGACAGGCTGAAGGAACATCCCATAAGCATCTATCATCCGCTTGCCACTCCACCACTCAGCTGGGAGTTGCACCAGTGTTCAGTTCGTTGCGCTGCTTCTTCCCTTCAACAGTGGCTCTGTTGGGGCCTGCACATGCTCAGTGTCTATCAGGTTTTGCCCTTGCCTCCATTCCCACAGCTCCATGTCCCCATTGCCTGCTGGAGGCCACGAGCCTGTCTGCAAGACTGCTGGTAGGGTGCGCATGTGAGTTGCAGAAGATGCAGCAAGCTTCCACGATCCTCCTCACCGTCTGTGGGCGATCCTCATGTGGTGAGAAGTACCTGGACTGTTGGCCAGATGCCAAAGGCGTTCTCCACACCCGCCTTGCCCTGGACAGCCTGGAGTTGAAGATCTGTCTTCACGGTGAGGTATTTGGAGGTGTAGGGCTTCAGAGGTAGTGTGAGGCGAGAAAGCGTCATCCCCCAAGATGAAAGTAGGGCACATCTGTGTGTCGTTGGGCAGGGGTTGACGGATCTGGAAGACCACGATGAGGTTGCATTCCAGCCTACCCTTGAGGTACTGCGTTTGTATACCTGGCATCTGAAGATAGCGTTGCCTGAAAGCATCGAGTACATGAACATTGTAGTCAGCATCAACCATGCAAAGAGGATGATAGCTGAAGAGCCCTTGTAATTGAAATAAGTGGAACCCCAACTTGGCTGAAGCTTTTGCAGGCACGTGCTTCCATCTAGGCTCCAACGGCTTGTGGGGCAAGTTCCAACCTCTGATACACTGCTCTAGCAACTCTTCCATCTTCTTCAGTGGAGGGGCACTGGAGGAGCTCTCCTGTATTCTTCGGATGATGCCTGCCCACTTCTCTGACACAATGCTGATGGTGTTGTGTGGCACCTCCAGCCGTACTGCATGCTCCTGTAGGTGGTCCCTGAGCAGGTGCGCAGAAGTCAGTGCACCTTCAGCCCAGTTACGCTGGGCGAAGTTTGGTGATTTGCCATGGTCAACCTGGATGTCAGCCGCTGCACAAGTTCGTCAAACATGGCTGGAGGCCTCCTCTAAAAATTCTGCAATGCCGAGGAGTCTTCGTTTCTGAGTCCACCATCAGCTTGTTGTAACAGTCGCTTCTCTGCTCTTCTCGTTGAAGCATCTTCGTACCCAGACTGCTTCTTGGCCGCCTCTTTTTCTTCCGTAAGTAGAGTTCACAGAGCCTGTAGATGGACTTCGCACTGTTGCAGAAAGGAAGGTGGCTGCCAAAAGGATTTGTTACGCATCCACGTGGACATGATGGATGCTGTGGAGAGGAAGATGCAGTATGAAGGCTGCAGAGGTCTGCACTGCAAGGGTGCTGTTTCTGAAAGTGAGATCCAGATGAGATGATCCCCTTTTATAGGCAGTATATGTGTCCCTTTGCATCCTCTAGGCATCCTCTAGGCATCTCTAGACATCCTTAATATCGAGATAGGTCCGCTTGCGAACGTTTTTTATTTACATGCTTTGTTTCCGTGCTGCATCCGCTAGGCACCAATTCTGCATCCGTTCTGCATCCGTTCCACTTCCTTCCCTGCGTCCAGCGGAATGCGAGTTGCGCGGATGTGCACGGATGCCCTACGGATATAGCGATGCATAACGGATGCAGAACGGATGCGTAGCAGATGCATAGCGGAATGCAGAATGGAACGATTGGATACATTTTCGCCAAAAGTGTTGAGCAGCTCAAAAACTTTCTGAGTGATGAAAGTGTCAATAAACGGATGTGGGACGGATAGATGAAGGAAGCAAAACGGAAGGCAGTGAGACATTGCGTTACACCAACGGATGGCAAGCTTTTTTGTCCGTTTTACATCCTCTTTGCATCCGTTGGTGCAGTGTGACAGGGGCTTAAGAGGTTTGCCAGCATTTTGGGGGCTATAAGGAGGAATAGCAGAGATCAACAAATGCCAAGTGGGTGAGGAAGAAATACATAGGGCTATGTAGCTGTCTGTCAGTCTGAATCAAGAGGATTATGCCAAGATTTCCCATCAGAGTGATGCTGTAATTCAAGAGGAAGATGGCAAAGAGGGGCATCTGCAGCTCAGGGCATTCGGTGATTCCAAATAAAACAAATTCCTTCACTGTAATCACAGATGAATTGATATCTGCCATTTATTCCATCAACTCAGTTGATTTCTGCTCAGGAAATCGGTGAAGAAGGAATACACATTCTTCTTTAATGTTCAGTCATACTCTATCATATTCAAGAGATGATAAATTCTTTTGCGTCTGCTTTTATTTAAAACTTAACCACTGTCTCATTTATTCTACTGATACAGACATCCTGATTTAGCTGTACCATCTGAAATGATTTTAGAGCAATACCATGAAGATGTGTTCCCATTACAGAAGTGCATCATATATCATAAAGCACTCGGATGCCACAGCACTACCAAGAAGATAGCTTATGTGCAGTAAAACATCTCACTCCTGTTTGAATAGCTGGAAAAAAGGTTCTAGATTCTATTTATCAATCCATGATGCACACTGGCATTTTATCTTTGAAAGCAAGTAAGCAACAACTTGTTCACACCGTAGATGGACCAGGAAAGCTGAAACACACTTATACCAGATGTACTGAAAAGTCCAGAATTGGTCAAGACTCAACTCGCTGCCTGATAAAGTTTCATATATACATTGTAGAATCTCGATTGCTTCCCTCAGGTTTCTTGTTTCTGTTCAGAAAAAAGGTATATTTTTAGAAAAATTATAAGCCACATGCAAGAGTTCTCATACTTCTGATTTTTATTTCATTATATGGCTTTTCAGAAAATCTTCTAAGAAAGCTAAGATGACACAAACAATTGATTTCTATAACATTTTCACCTTTGATTTGTACCTCATCCACTTAACATCTCATAGAAAGTTGTTTTGTCAGCAGAATTTGATATCGAATTTAGCTATATGTAGCTAAGGCTGCTCAGGGTATTTCATCTTCATATTATGAACTGCCCTGACTTATATTTTGAAAATGAGATAATATGTTGGAATGTAATTACTTTTAGATGTTGATTTCTCCACATTTTGTGTCATACTTTTCTGAAATTTTGATGGATCAAAAGAGATTTAGGAAAGTGTATTTCATGAGAAAAGACATTGAGAAATGTATATTTTTTGAGGAAAAATAAATATTCAGAAATGCATATTTTAAAAATTCAGTACTTTTTTTTTAATCTATCTCAGTACATAGTGAACATTTTTTTGATTTTTTTTTTAAAAATCCTGAAAGAACTTTGTTTTTCAGAGAGCAAGTCTTGAGGAATCCGTGAGCTATTCCAGTTTGACTGAGACTAATGTCTAAAAATAAACCAACCAATGAGTTACTAGGTTATTCCCAGACTAATGCACATTATTTACTCTGAGATTCTCCCCATCTAAATGTGGTTGCAAATGGCTAAGAGGCACTTTTTAACTTGGTATTTTTCCCAGCCTACCTCTGTCTGCACTTTCTCTTCCATCTGTTATTTGCAGATGCTTGCCTTCATCAGGTATCTACCCCAGTATGAGTGCCTTTGCCCTTCTAATAATCTGTTCTCAGAGATTTCTCAACATCTTCTGCTCCTCTGAGATTTTCCTTGTGAGGCTTGACTACTCTGAGAGAGGAGCCAAGTTTGTAAATAACAAATCTGTAATGATAATGAGATGAAGAAAATATAAATCCAAAATGCACATTCTAGATTCTCAAGGATCGATGAATTTCTGCAAGCCATTTCTCAACTATTCAAGTGATTATTTACCATATCCTTCTGGGTTGGTGGTACAAATACTGGTATCTATGTCCCATGCAAAGCTGAGACGAAAGGCTAGGTCCCACGGATGCAAAGCGTATGCATAAAGGACACAGCGGATGAGCAAAATTTCGGGGGTGGCTTCATCCGTTGTCATTCGCTCCAAAAAGTGGTGAAAATTTGCATAAACAGAACAGAAAAGAACAGAAAAGAACGGACGTGGGTAGTATGTAG
>BHFT01001497.1:0-5000 GCA_004320025.1 Laticauda laticaudata
TTTACATCCTCTTTCCATCTGTTGGTGCTGTGTGACAGGGGCTTTAGACATGATGATGTTTCTCAACATGCAGAAAATTCAGATCAGAATGAAACTCCATCTCTTTGTTTGCTTCAGGAACGAGCAGTTCAGAACCCCTGATATAGATCAACTCCCAGTACCACCTCAAACTTGTTCATCTTAGAAAGTTTTCCTTTACATTCCTTCACGTTCAATGATTCTCAGTAGTGCAGTCAGAATATTTGCACTCATCTCTAAGTTGCTAAATTTTGGAAGGGAGGGAGGAAGGAAGGAAGGAAGAAAGGAAGAAGGAAATATATTCCTTGCATTTTACATCCAATTCTGTTTTGGTAGCTTGCCTTTAAAAAAAACCCACATACATATAAAATAAAATTAACTACAATACTGAGTCACAAAAGCATAAAATCAAGACCCAGAAAAAATACAAATTTATAACAATGGTTGTAGCCTCTAAACATAGATTTTATAAGTGGAAAGGTCCAGACTACATGAGTTATTAAAAAGTAATTCTTAAATAGCGAAGACCCTTACAGCACATTATTACCTCTGCTGCATATTCTATTCATTAGCAAAACAGTAGCAAGTGCTTTTTCATCTTTTTCTTTCCTTTCCTCTTTCCCTTCTCTTTGCAATAAAGAGTGGCTGGAGTGAGCTGGTGTACATATTCTTAGATTTTCAATAACACCCAGCAATCCAGGCACATAATCCTCCTCAGCTTTATAATGTTAAAAATTTAGTGAAACTATGTTATTTATTCCTAACGTGATGTGGCTTGGATTACTTTCTCGTATGGAAGATGTAGGCCTGACTTGTATCATTGAAGCATTCTGGTCTTCTTAAAAAGTTTTTTTTTTTGTTTATTGTTAACAACCAAATCTAACAATAAACATAACATCAAATAACATTTTGCATTTTGTAAGAGTGTGTCATTTAGTACAATTTTTTTGTACCATATCAATGCAGTCTTTCCCTTTTAAATGCATGTATTAAAAGTCAATATTATATAAATCAAACTTATAGCACATTATATTTATAACTCCTTATTGAGCTTAGTTTATAAATTCGACGTCATACTTTTTGAGGCAGATCTCAACTTTTACAAAAACCTAGTTAATAATAAATCAGTCATTTCATTGTAATCAGTTATAACATATCATTACATTGTCGTATCCTTTACTATAATATTATATTATATTATATTTTATTTCCCTATTTCCTTAACTAATGATTGATAAAATAAATCCAATTTTTATAATATTCTTTATCTTCTTGCTCTCTAATTGCTAATGTTAATTTACTCATTTCTGCACATTCCATTTTTTCTTAATCACCTCCTCTTCTATCGGAATTTTTTCACTTTTCCAATTTTTGGCAATACAATACTAGCTGCTTTTAATACATTTATAATCAGATTATCAATTCTTTACCATATTCTTCGGTAAGAACCCAATAAAAATATCTCTGGTTTCAAGTCTATTCGTTTTGTCATTTTTTCCAGCCATGTATTGAATTTTAGTCCGTAGTTCTTGGCTTCCCATACGTTCACCACATGTGATAGTATGATCCAGGTATCTGATGACACTTCCAACATTTCTCCGATTTTCTTTAAACAACCTTGCATTACTTGCTGGGGTAGATGTCACCTGTAAAAACATTTTTACAAGTTATCTTTTATTGCTATGGATATTGTTATTTTTAAGTTTTTAATTTTCATAATTTTCCATCTTCTAAATTATATCCATATCCAAAAATTTTCCCCAAACAATCATTGTTTTGTTTCTAATTTTACTCCAGGTAATATCATATAATTTTTTAATGACCTTTCTTATCAGTACCTGTCAAATTCCATCTATTCAGTAAGTTCCTTATAAAACTCTTCTGTCCTACATACTTTATAATATGAGAATGTATTTGCATATGTGAATACTAATTCATCTCTATTTGTTGTTTTTCTAGTTCTCGCTTAGATATGAATTCACTCTTAATTTAATATCTCACCATATCTTACTGTTTTTTTTTATTTTATAAACAATTTATAAACAATTGAATATGCAAATGCCTCTTTAGTTGACAACAATTGGTATTTTTCATGTAGTTTCCTTATTTCTCCATATTAATAATAAAGCATCAACAATATAGTGTTCCTAAAATACCATTATTCTTTATACTATAAAAAAGTGTACCATCCCAAAATAGGCCATGACCTTCTATATATTAACAATCTAGTATTCCTTAAGCTATCCATATATTTCACCCACATCAGTTGTTGCTGCCTGGTAATTTAATTCCCAATTGAGTAAACCAAACCTCCTCTTATTCTGGCATCTTGTAATAATTTTAGTTTAATTTTGCCTTCTTCCCTGCATATATACTTCAGTATTATTTTATTTAAATCCTCAAAATATTCTTTCCCTAGTTAATTGGAATTGTCTGAATATAATGAAGTCCTTGGTAATATATTCATCTTGATTGTGATATACCTCATGTTGAGATAGTTGTAGGTTTTCCCATTTTTTCAAAATCTGTTTGCAATCTATTGTTTTGAGTTTGTAATAATTATCTTCTTTAAGTTTTCACATCTGGCTGTTAATAAATATTCCTAAATATTTAATTTTATTATCTGTATATCAGTCTCTCCTTTTAATTCTTCCTTTGTTTTTCACCATATTCTTGAAAAAAGCTTAATTTTGTCTTTTATTTATTTTCAAACCTGCACACTGCCATATTCTTCAATCTTTTCTATCAATTTTTCGTGTTTTTAATGGTTCCTCTAATAAAAAAACAGATCATCTGCAAATGCTTTTACTTGTATTCTTTTTTGTATTTATTTCCTTTTTCACTATCATCTCTAATATTTCTATTTAAGACCTTCAAGTCAAAACAAACAGCAGAGGTGACAGCAGGCATCCTTGCTAGTTCCTTTTTTAATATTATATTATATGTTAAGTCTCCATTTATCATTACTTTGGGCAGATTGCTTATAGTGCTGTATATTGCTCTATAGCTTTAGTACATTTTTACTCAAGCCATTTGTTCCATTTGTGTATTATAACTGCCATTATATTATCAAAGGCTTTTTGCACATCTAAATATACCGAGGCCATTTGCTTCTCATGATGTGTATCATTATATCCAAAGTATTCAAATTATTCTCATATTATTTGATTTGCCTCTTTGGCAGAAATCCACTTTGTCAGTAATGTATAAAAGTTGTTCAAAACATCTCTTAAGTCTTTCTGCAATTACTGAGGCAAATTTTTATAATCTGAGTTCAGCAGGGAGATAAGTCTATAGTTTTAATTTGTTGTAGGTCAGTGTCCTCTTTTTGGTATGAGAGTAATATAAGCCTCTGTCCAGAGTGTGGGTATTTGTTTTTGACAAGACTTCATTCATCATACAAGCATTAGGATATTAGAGATTCCTGTCGCGGTCTTGTAAAATTCTGCTAGTAACCCATCTGGGCCCTGTGTCTTTTCGGTATTTTGTCTCTTTTAAAGCCTCAGTTAATTCATCATTGTTATTTCCTCTTTAACATTATTTTAATGTCTCGGGTATTTGGGGTAGCTCCGTCTTTGCAAATATTGTTTACTTTCTCTTTGTCAATATTCTCTTGATGTTAGTTTTTTATAATAACTTTCTTACTATCTTTTCTTTATCATTTCCATTACAGATCTTCCTTGATCATTCTATTAATTGCATGATCTTTTTCATTTCTCTCTCTTTTTTCAATTTATACCCAACCATCTGCCTGGCTTAATTTAGCATCTTCAGGGAGGGAGGAAAGAGGGAGGGAGGAAGGAAGGAAAAAAGGAAGAAGGAATATATTTATAGCATTTTACCATCCAATTTGTTTGGAAGCTTGCATTTTAAAAAAAAAAACCAGATACTATAAAATAAAATTATACAACATAAAAGCATAAATCAAGACCCAGAAAAAATACACATTTTAAAATAGTTATATCTCTAAACATAGATTTATAAGTGGAAGGTCCAGACTACATGAGTTATTAAAAAGTAATTTTTAAATAGCAAGACCCTTACAGCACTTATTACTCTGCTGCACATTCTGTTCATTAGCAAACAGTAGCAAGTGCTTTTTTTGCCTAGTGAAGAACTGGAAAATGTGAGCGTACACACCTTCAACTTGCATATAGCTTCAAACACACGGCCATTTCCAGCACACCATTCCGGCAGCCATGGTGAGTAGAACAGGAAAGGCGTGGAAATCAGCTGGGCTGCATGAGTGGGCGATCAAGCCAGAGAGTGAGATATATAGGATAGAGATGCATCAGGGCAGATGGCAGGCCACATGGGGTAAACTACGGTGGGTGAACAGTCTGACCAGCAGCAGCCACCAGTGACCAGATATTAACAGGTTTTGATACACAAATAGAAATATGCTCATCGATAGCATGAGGTTCCTGTCAAATGATGGCTGCTTCACAATTTGGTGCATTCTTCCCTTGCAAATTTTCTTTTTTGTGCCTTACTCTCAGGCTGCCTGCATTTTTCTTCTGAATTTCTCTTACCATCCCCCCTCTTTTGAGCCACACTTATTGCTTGAAGCAGCAGAGGATACTGTTGTTAGTGTTGTTTTGTGTTGTAACTTTTCTCATGTTTCTCAAACCTTCCTGGATGCCTCGGATACCTCACCTGGAAAAACCCAGATGAGACAGACTCTCATGAAATTTTTCCTTGAGGCTTATTGGAAGTATCAGGGGCCAGGAAAGCTAGTGCAAATTCCTGGAGAGGTGATTGTAAAACAAAAGGCAGGAGATATCACATATAGGTAGAGTTATGACCATAACTGAGCCCAAAATGTTTATTGTGAAATACAGAATAGTTGAGTTAGAAGGGACCTTGGAAGTCTGTTAGTCCAACACCCTGCTCAAGCAGGAGACCCTATACCATTTCAACAAGATAGCATGTTAAGTGAGTTTTGTCCAATTTTATGACCCTTCCTTCCTTTCTTCCTTCCT
>BHFT01001497.1:10000-14905 GCA_004320025.1 Laticauda laticaudata
AATCTATGCAGACAGATATCCACTCCTTTCAAACCAGAAGGACTGCAATAAAGATCAGAATCCTTTATACTACTGAATGTTGATTCAGGAGTAAAAATAACTCCTGCTCCACTATCTTTTTCAAAACAATAATGGCAGGCTTCCTTCAACCCAGCCATCTCTAATGGTTGCATCAATAAGTTGATCCACATGATAAATTATCTATATTCACATGAAGTGCTAACTCAGTCCCTGAGTTAATTATGTTATGTCCAGATTTCCCTAGAATCTCCTTGTTTTATTCCAACCAAGAATAATCAGGATACAGGGGGGGAAAAGTTGGGATTTGTACCTCTTTCTTTGTACCCTTTACATATTTTTAAAGAATCATTTTGAAATCATTCAATTAATTGCAAAAAAGAGTGAGTAGACCTGATTAATCTTAGATGAACTGCAAAGAATAAAAAGTTAATATTCTCTTAAAAATTGACTTTCTTAAATTTGTGTTTATTGCCAGTTTATAGAGAAGAGATTGGATAACTAACCTGGAATGGTAGAAGATCTCCTGTTCAAGCAGGGGGTTGGACTAGAAGACCTCCAAGATCCCTTCCAACTCATCTAAGTTCTATAAATGGGTGTTTGTAGATGATCAGGCTTAGTCTGAGGGAGGAGTAAATTGTGTCATAAGTCACAAGTCCCTCTACAATTGTTGGAAGAATTATCCTTCTGGGTTCAGTTCCAAGTGGGGAAAAAGACACTGGAAACATGGAGGCTATTTGGAAAAATGGTTTAATGGTGGCAGGACCAGATGGCTTGAAGCTCCAAGGTGAAAAGGATGGTCACATGCTTCAAAGTGAAGGAAAAGATCAGAGTGCCTGGGTTTTATAACATTTGTTGGGATTTGAATTGGAGCTTGTATTCTGATTGGTTGTCAGACTCCCATGGGGCCATGCAGGGGCAACTCTGTAGGATGTCCTGAGTTCCTGGCTTGGTTGAGCCTTGCTGGATGATGATGCACTGAAAGGGCTCTTGGGCAATTGCTATGCCTTTACCTGGAGATCTTTGTTATGTAAAGTATTCCGGCCCAGGCCTTAATGGCCCACCCATTAACAAAGGTGGGGGTGAGCTCCTGCTTCTGAGGTGAGTTTCAGCTTTTGAGTTTCTACTCTTTTTAGGGGAAATATTCTGCCTTTTTAATATTTCCTAGGATATTTCATTTTTCTAAGAGAGGGGTGGGTTTTAATTTCCTAAACGCCCATAAAAGATCTAAATCCAGTCCACTTCGAATGCCTTCTTATTCTCATTCATTTCCCTTGACCGTTAGTAGGTCAGACTCTTGTAGAGACCTTAATCTTGCAATAAATCTTTATATTCATTTGAACTGCCTGAATCTCCTGATTTCCCTGGTGCTTGACAGTGTTCTGTCTGTTGAACACTGTGTAGTTGTTTACAGAAAAAAATCCTCTTCTTCAAAAGTTAGAAATATCGTGAGCCATAAAGTTGCCACAAAAAAGAGGGGGTCAATCTATTCTCCAAAGCATCTGACAAGAAGCAACAGATGGAAATTAATCAAGGAGAGAAGCAACTTAGAACTAAGGAGAAATTTCCTGTCAATTAGAACAATTAATCAGTGGAACAACTTGCCTCCAGAAGTTATAAATGCTCCAATGCTGGAAGTTTTTAAGAAGAGATTGGACATTAGGGACAACCATTTGTCTGAAGTGGTATAGCACAGTTTTGGCAAATTTTTTCAGCACCAAATGCTGAAACAGGAGCATGTGCATGTGCATGAGAACACCAGAAACCAGAAAAGCAGCTCCCTGGCGTGGGAGTGCTGGAGTGCCGGAAACCGGAAGTTCAGCTTCCTGGCATGCACATGTGCACTGGGGAGCTGCTCTTCCAGTTTCTGGCCCTCGTGCACAAAGACCAGCTGGCTGGCACACATGTATGCACTGGAATCCAGAAGAGCAATGGGTGAAAGCTGGCATGCCAGGAGCAATGGCTCGGCATGCCACTTCCAGCATGTGTGCCATAGGTTTACCATCACTGGTATAGGGCTTCTTGCCTGGGCAGGGGTTGGACTAGAAGACCTCCAAGGTCCATTCCAACTCTATTATCCTGTTATAAACCAACCCAAAGGGTTGGAGTTGCAAACCAAATAAACAAAAACAGGTACAAAATGCAGCAGCTAAGTTTGAAATGACCGGTTTGGGTGAGTTGTGCAAACTCAGCTCTTTAGCAGAATCACCAAAAGGGTTTATTTCCTTCCCCAAAAACATTTTTTCCTTTGATTTATCTGCGAGTTCAATTGGATTTAGAGTGTGCTGCCAGTAAGATAATAAAACATTAGAGGCAATTTAAATCTGATGCTATGGGACTTAAAAGAATGTGACTCTTTCGCTCTGGACCACTTTGGCTTCCTTTGAAACAGCAAAGTCAGAGGCCCATTTGAAGAATCCTGGGCAGGAAGAAGAGTTTATTGTGCTTACTCATTTTATTTGCTTCATTTCCATTTTCCCATTTTCTCTGCCCAACCTGCTTTCCTTGCTTTGTTCGAAAACCTGTCCAATTTGCCTGTGAATGCACTGATGCTCCCCGACTCAAAAAAAACAGGCCTGACTGCTAAATTATTCCCAAGTAATTTTGTGTCTTCTTGCATGAAATGAGCCCCATTCGCAGTTCTGAGGATTCCTGCTTTATCAATGTCTGCATATGTGTGGGTGGGTGTTCAAACACACGCACACAACCCCCCCCAAGACCATTAGGAGGCCTTACGATTCATACTGATAAAAAGTCCAATGCAGGATTCTCTGACCCTGGTTCCAGAAACTGGAATCCAACTTGAAGTTAAAGTTTTAGCCCAGAACTTTCCCATTTTCTTACAACTCTTAAATGGTTTGGGTCAACTTATTTTGCAAAGCACCAAAAGGCAAGATGAGAACCAATGGATAGAAATTGATCAAGGAAAGTGTCCATGTAGATTCTCAGTCATCCAGGACATGGTGATCCCAAAGGTGTTTTTTCAAGAGGCAACTGGACTTTTTTTTTTTTTTCCTTGAAGACATTTTGGGTGTAGCGTGGTATGGTGAGTGTGGCAGGGGAAGGATACTGTAAAATCCCCATTCTCCTCCCCACCCCATTAACCTGCTTTCCAGCTCCATTCTCCTGTGCAGGGCAACAAAAGAAGAGCCAGCCAATCAGCTGGGACTCAGGAGGTGGAGAATAGATGGGGGCGGGGCCGTCAGCAGTGGTATTTGCTGGTTCTCCCAATTACTCAAAATTTCTGCCACCAGTTCTCCAGAACTGGTCCGAACTTACTGAATGCCATCTCTGCTTTGGGATAATGATGACCAAGGAAAGAAGCAACCTAGAACTAAAGAGAAACTTCCCAACAGTGGGAACAATTAACTAGCGGAACAGCTTTGCCTTCAGAAGTTGTGGGTGCTTCATCACTGGAGGTTTTTAAGAAGAGACTGGACAGCCACCTGTCTGAAATGGTATAGGGATTCCTGCTTGAGCAGAGGGTTGGAATACAAGACCTCCAAGGTCCCTTCCAGCTCTATTCCAATTGAATGAATTTCAACAACCTACAATTGCCTTAAAAATAACAACTACTGTAGAAGGATAAGCTCTCCACTTGTGGGTTTGGTATGCTGTTTTATTTATTGATCTATAAAATTTATTGGCCACCCTTCTTACCATGGGGTAACTCTGGAAGTCTTACAGTCATTAAAATAGGTGTATACATATACATTAAAACATAAATTAAATTCAATCATTACAATTTATGTATGTGGACGGCATCGGTGTATTTGGTTGGGAGTTACAATTTGTTGTTACTTGATCAACCACCTCCACTACACTGATCCAGGGGTGGGATTCTACCAGTTCTGTCCACTTCTGTAGAACCGGTAGTTCTGAAGAACAGCAGACAGAGAGCATACATAGAATTGGTTCTATGTCTGCTGCTGTTTTGGACCTCCCGCCCACCCGGGCTCTTATCTGACCTTTATTTCCTGCTTTTTCAACTGCGGCTGCTTTGCACGACACAGCTGCAGTTGAAAAAGCAGGAAAAAAGGGCTTTTCCAACCGCTGCATACTTGCATGCAGCACTGTTCAGCTGTCTAGGCAGCNGCAGGAAAAAAGGGCTTTTCCAACCACTGCATACTTGCATGCAGCACTGTTCAGCTGTCTAGGCAGCTCAGCGGGTTGTAAATTGCACTCATGCAACTCACGCGATGCAGAGCGGAAGAACTGGTAGTTATACCGGTTGGATCCCATCCCTGCACTGATCCCCAGTTGGGGCTCCAAGCCAACTGGAAGGGTCAGATCTTTAAGCCTTTAAAAAAAGGATAGGAGAGTTGGGGCCAACTTCAGATTAGGTACAAGAAGTTCCAGAGGGCAGAAGCAACAGCAGAGAAGGCCTTTCTCCTGGATACTGCCACCCAGAATAATTGGGTGGACAGGACCTCTAGCACGCCTCCTCTGCCAGTAATGAGTGGGATGAGATGGTCCCTCAAGTAACCTGGGTCCCATGGTATGAAAGGCTTTAAAGTGATCACCAAGTCCTTGAATGAATGAATGAATTGAATGAATTCTTTATTGGCCAAGTGTGATTAGACACACAAGGAATTTGTCTTGGTGCAAATGCTCTCAGTGTATATAAAAGAAAAGATCCATTTGTCAAGAGTCAAGAATCATCAGGTACAACACTTAATATAGTCAAAGGGTACAAATAGGCAATCAAATCATACTAGGAAACAGTCAATATAGATCGTAAGGATACAAGCGACTGTTGTGATGATGAGGCAGTCGAGTTGTTTGATCATGAACAACTGAATCATGATGAACTTTATTGGAGTATAGTCTTGCATTTATATACATTTTTAGTTATCCTCCATCATTGGTTAACTTTGATTACTGCTT
>BHFT01001498.1:0-33006 GCA_004320025.1 Laticauda laticaudata
TAGGATTTGGGAGGCCACATTGTAGTGGCCCCATGGGTCGAATTACAGAATTTACGGCTCTCAAATCCTGTAAGAGGTGCCATTGATCATTTTTCTTCTTAATGACGAAAACAGGGGTATTATATGGACTTACGGAGAACTCCAAATGCTGTTTCTGCACTTGCTCTTGTATTAAGGTTTTTAAGGCAGTCATTTTTTCTTTGGTTAAAGGCCATTGATCAACCCAGACTGGGGTGGGAGAGGTTAATTCCAAGCGAAGAATGAAAGATTCAGACATTATTGCAGAATGAGTTGAGCTTTAAGTTGAGACATCAAGTCCCTGCCCCATAGATTAGTGTGCANTAAGGCAGTCAATTTTTCTTTGGTTAAAGGCCATTGATCAACCCAGACTGGGGTGGGAGAGGTTAATTCCAAGCGAAGAATGAAAGACTCAGACATTATTGCAGAATGAGTTGAGCTTTAAGTTGAGACACCAAGTCCCTGCCCCATAGATTAGTGTGCAGCGGCAAGATAACAGGTTTAATGTGAGCGGTAGAAGCAGAAGAAGAGGAAGTAACAGCAATCCAATGCCGGCTGATAAGAGCGGAGCGGGTTCTGCCTACCCCTCTGACAGCTGGGGCGGGATCTGTAGGCCACTCCCTTGGCCACTCCTCAGACCGGATGACTAAGACGTNGAAAGAGCGGCCGTTGAGTGTAAACTGAGCAATAGGCTTTGATGAATGCATAGGCTGTTCCATTGCGAGGCAATCTCGCTCTGGTATCAGTGCAATCATTGTTGCCACCACATCCCCCTTATTGATTGTTATAGGAGTGTTAATAATGATAGATAAAGCAAGGTCAGAGAGAGAATCCGAGCTTCTTAGAAAAGGAGCAGCAAGAATCCCCTGTTCTGTGAGATCCAGGGTAGGGAAAAGCAAAACAGGCACCCCAGGTGGCAGATGTACTGGGGTTTTAGGCGAGATAAAGAGAAATGCAACATGAGCAGGAATAGAATAGGTCACAGTTTCATTAGCAATCATCTCATAAGAGCAAGAGACAGTATCAGAGAGCAANAGATCCAGGGTAGGGAAAAGCAAAACAGGCACCCCAGGTGGCAGATGTACCGGGGTTTTAGGCGAGATAAAGAGAAATGTGACATGAGCAGGAATAGAATAGGTCACAGTTTCATTAGCAATCAACTCATAAGAGCAACAGACAGTATCAGAGAGCAACGCAGCCTTTGGTGTGGGGCTTGTTTCTCATATTCTGATTGCCAGACAACATATTGTGAGGGGGATAAAATCATGCCAAGAAGACTTTTCCAGTCAGCCAAAAGCATTTGACTAGCAGCATTAGCAACAGAATTAAGAAGACCAAGTACATACCTAGACTGAATACCATAATTAGAAACAGAGTCTTTGATTTGTTTTACTAATTNTCAGCCAAAAGCATTTGACTAGCAGCATTAGCAAGAGAATTAAGAAGACCAAGTACATACCTAGACTGAATACCATAATAAGAAACAGAGTCTTTGATTTGTTTTACTAATTTATAATCTAAGGGTACATAGACAGGGGCTGCGCCCCCCCCTCCTGCGGGGACTACCCAATGAACAGGATACATATGAGCAGAGTCACTATCTCCCGGATCCAGTTCCCCAGCATTTTGGGCAGCTTGGATTGCTCTCACTACTTGGCCGCCCTGGGGGATGGTGTTCTCTTCCGTGGAAGAAGAGACTAAGNCCGGATCCAGTTCCCCAGCTCTTTGGGCAGCTTGGATTGCTCTCACTACTTGGCCACCCTGGGGGATGGTGTTTTCTTCCGTGGAAGAAGAGACTAAGACAGAGTCAGGAGTATTCGGGGCCGTTGCTGGAGCGGTGGATCATAAGGAGGTGGCTGATTGTCCGGCAACAGGGAATTGCTATTAGAAAATTTATGATGAACCATTAAACACTCCATAACCGAGCGCCAAGTAGTAAGAATANTGGCTGATCGTCCGGCAACAGGGAATTGCTGTTAGAAAATTTATGATGAACCATTAAACACTCCATAACCGAGCGCCAAGTAGTAAGAATATTTACAGGTGCCCGGGGAGGTTTATGAAGACATGTGCCAATTTTTGTCCAAGTACTAATACTAAGGGACCCTTTTTCTGGCTACGCGGGGACTTGTTGCCAAATGTAGGTCAAAAGTTTTATCAAGTCTCTAGTTTTTATGTGGGGCAAGGGTCTTCCTGTAGTAGATACAATTTTAGAGGAGGATTCGGTTAACTCCCTCAACTCTGTCAGGTGTGCTGCCTGTAATTGAGAGAATTTTCCGCCCATACTTACGAGAATCCAGTTGTGTTTCAGGCTGGACAAATGCTAGCAGTCCTTCCAACGAGTAAGTATGGCTGGTCCGAGACGTACTCTTTTCACGAAAAGAGATCACGTCAGGGTCACCATAATGCAGAGATGCGATCTCTACATCACAGTGGGCCACTCAGGGACCCGCGGCTGCGAGGCAAGAAGGNATGAATCCGAGGATCTAATATACTCACAACCGGCTAATGAAGCAGAAACTATTCCTGTCCCTTGTATGTTTGCTGAATTAGTGCAAAATCAATGGGCATCAGCAGCATCCTACCCAGCCCCAACAGTGCAGAGATGCGATCTCTACATCACAGTGGGCCACTCAGGGACCCATGGCTGCGAGGCAAGAAGGACTCGGACAACAGGACTTCTCGGGATGAGTGCGCCCAGAACTGAAGCTGAGAGCCTCTTTTATTGAGCATACAAGGAAGTGTGTAGAAAAGTACAAATAAGGTAATGAGCATCAAAGGCAGGAAAGTTGCGGTGTAACAGTATCATTGGGTACATTTTGCTGCAATGCTTTAAGCAACTTTATTGGTTAACATAGTTTTTAACCTTTTATGGTCACAGTTCCCTACTTGCGTATGTCGCGTTGCGTGCTGACTAAATAGTGGCAACTTTAGATATTTTCCCCAGGTACTTTTTGCAGAGGTACTAGGTCCCTGGTTCATGTTCTGGCTTTTGGCCTAGTCACACTGCTGGGCCTGAACCAATTTATTCCAACAAAGGGCCCATAGGAGGCAATAAATATTCCTTGTAATATCTGTTTCTCTTTACATATGTCAGAACCACATGGTATTTTTGAAAAGGAGTCTTGAAAATCAAATAAGATTTTTGTTCTCATTCTCTGGATTGTTAGAAATACAGCCAAAACTAAGCTGGATTTTAGATGGCATGTGATGATAACATTGTAGAAATGTTAAATTTGAAATTTACATTAATTGATATACAAAAGTGTTAGGAATTGATAGTCACCTCACAGTTGGGTTGGAAATATAAAAACCAGGATAGACATTTAATACTGTCTCTTTAAGGGAATGCTAAAATTGTAATTGGGTGTGGTTCCTCAAATGGCCATAAGATGGAGCCAGAAACCTGGGTTGTTTGTTCTGTTGTTGGTCGATGTTCTGATGTTCGCTGTTTTTGGTTCCTGCATTTTTCCCTATTGACTGTTGCTAATATTCGATCTTCTTGGATTGTTGTAAGTCTGTTTACTGAAGTGTGTATGATACTGGAGTTTGTTATTTGGATTATCCCTGGACTGAAAACTGACTGCTTTCACCGTGTATGACTTGGACTGCTTGTTGGACTTTGCTTAACTGTTTACTGGAAGTAAAACCTACATTTTACTTTTCAGTGTATCTGTGTGGTGGTCATGTGTTATTCAACATCACTCTCACCACATTTCCCTGTGTGCACTCATCCTCCTAATGGGGAATTACCTCAACACTGGTTAATGGCCCAGGCCATACCAGGCTCAGATAACTGAGAGTTAGTGTGAATGCACAGTATGGGGAATCACCTCAACAAAAAGAATATACAAGCAGCCCTTGACTTATGACTACAATTGAGCCCAAGATTTATGTTGCTAAGTTTGCTAACTCATTTGTTAAGTGAGTTTTGCCCCATTTTATAACTTTTCTTGCCACAGTTATTAAGTGAATCGCTCTGCTTGTTAAAACTAATAACTTTGACTTTGCTTGTCAGGAGGTTGCAAAAGGGGATCACATGACCCCCACTGTAACCATCATAAATTTGAGTCAGTTGCCAAACATCTGAATTTTGATCACATAACTATGGGGATGCTGCAATAGTTGTAAATGTGAAAAACTATCATGTCACTTTTTTCAGTGTTGTAACTTCAAATGGTCACTAAGTGGACTACCTGTACAAAGCCTGTTCTTCCTTTTATTAAGATCATGATAATAAAAAAGAAGGGATACTTGCAAGGGATATTCTAATGGAAATATAGTGCAGTATACCCTTTTGCCAGTCAACATATCTAGCCCTTTTTCAAAAACTTATTTCCCCCCTCTCCTGGTTTTTCATTTATTTTTTATTTAACTTTGATTCCACTGATTATTCTGTCTAATGAGTATATGATGTCCTTTCTCTAAAATGTTTTAGTCTTCTGAAACTCTTGGGCTTCTCTGATATATACAGTATTACTTTAGATCAGGGGTCGGCAACCTTTTGGACCTAAGGGACCACCAAACTCATAATTTTAAACCCAGGGACCACTAACTGGTTCTGTGGGCCTAATTTGTGGGTGTGGCTTGGTGGTCATGTGACTGGCTGGATGGCTTGTATGTAAATATTATAAATGTTTATATAGATGTTGAATTTTTTTATATAAAAAGAGCAACTTTTACCCAAAATCAGGCAAAGCAGGCAGGCAGATTGAGTTGTTCACAGAATCACAGATTCATTCNAAGCAGGCAGGCAGATTGAGTTGTTCACAGAATCACAGATTCATTCAGAGATCTATCTATCTGCCATTGGCTAGCTCAGTCTGTTACATAAAACTTGCTTGCAAGCAAACTCACAAAATTAACTCACAAGACACCATATATGTAAATATTGAATTTTTTTATGAAAAAAAAGAGCAACTTTTAACCAAAATCAGGCAAACCAGGCAGGCAGATTGAGTTACTCACAGAATCATTCAGTGATCTATCTATCTTGCCATCGGTTAGTTCAATCTCAAATTTGCTTGCCGAGAGTCTGCACTGTCAATCCTAAGAGTCAGTCCTAAGGGAGGTTTGGCTGTGTATAAAAGCAGAACCAAAGAACTAAAGACTAGCTAGAAAGTAGGAGCTCCTTTCAGATCCCAGGTGAGAGCCAGGAGGCGCAAGAACTGCGTGGCCCAGATTAATTGCTTTTGGGGGCCATTTCTTCTGCAGCCGACTAAAATTTTTCCATGGCCCACTGACAACCGCTCTTCTAAATGACAATTAGGACATCCCCAGCAACATCTTTCAATGAGTGGCCTTCCTCAAGTTATCTCTGGACCAAAGCACCCAAAATCATCCTGTATTCTACAAAAAAGGGAAATAAAATAAAATACTAGACTACTTGAATTCCACATTTTACATGCATTTGTTTGGCTGTTTATCAACAACCAAAAAAATGTTAGGGGGAAGCTTCCTGGCTCCCAAACTATCTTTGTCAAAAAGCACATTGGCAACATTGCAAAGAGAAAAACCAGTTTCATTCATGTTGAAAACTGGAACAGAGCAGGAGACAGATTAATCCAGCTCTCATGCCTTGATATTGTAGCTTCTAAACTACTGCAAAAGACCTGCAGAAATGCTAGGTCACTTTTGGTAAAAGAAAAAAAGAGCTGAAATTGAAGAAGCCACCAGCTGGGAAAGGTGGACTCAGATTTTAGAAATTGATTTGCATTCCAGCTTTTTATTTAATTTCTGAAATTAAAGCAAAAGTAAAGCCAGATGGGGCAAGGAGGCTGGTGAATACCAAATGAATAGCTTATTTCTTACCTTTCCTTTGTAATATGATTCCAGTGTCCTAGAAATATCAAATTAGCAAAAAAGGCCTTTTACTTACCGCACTGTATCTCCAGGTTATTTATAGAGGAATACTTTATATATATCCTTTCTGTCCTTTCACAGAATTGTTATTTAAACTACCTGCAGGTGTTTATTAATCTGATAGCTTGTGAGTCATCACAAAACACACAACGCCACAGTTCCTTTGGTAGTCAGTCTTTCAATCACTAGGTGATCTTTTAATTAGAATTTTCCACTTCACATGTACCCTCTCATCCATTCTATGAATCCACAAGAGGAAATACACCAGAAATAGCTCTCCATGAGCAAACACATATAAAAGGAGCAGGGAGGACAGAAAAATTCAAGGACAACAGAATACTGCTGTTTCATTGTAATAACCTGAATACATTCCTTGCCTAACAATGTGGTGGGGTGAATAACTAAAATGTGGTGGGATGAATAACTAAAAAAGAAACCCTGTGGTGTTGACATCATTGACTTAAAACTAAAAGTTCATGCAGCCATATTGTACACATATAGAGAGAGAATAATCAAGCTAATTTACAATACCTTTGGTCTTTAAAGGAATATAGGTTGCAAGATAAAAAACATGATTTTTTAAAAGAAATATATTTTTCTTCAAAACAAGTGACAAAGTTGAGGTTACTTTTAGGGTTATGAATATTCTACAGATTTCAGGGTAAAATATGCTTGCTATGTAGAGAAGTAATTTCAATCTTCTACCCCCACACGATTAATCATTACAAGTAAAACACTTCTTAGCTTTAAGTGGGCTAGCCTGTAAAAGCGTACAAAACTGCTCACTACCCTGAAGCGTTTTCTCCTGCAGTCTGTCAGAGGCTTTTCAGAAACCTGTTTTCGGAGAAGGTAGAAGGGGAGGACCCACTTTCTTTATTAAAACTTTCTGCACTAACTTGTGTCTTGTGGGCACAGTATATGCCAAAATAATTTAAGAACTGATTTAGTCTACAAATCACATTTTGACCTGGGGGTTTATTTTTAATCCAATTACTATTTAAACTTTCAAGACATCTTTGTACTGAAGGGGGGAGGGGGGAGGAAAGAGATTTGCTTTAAATCAGAGGTCTCCAACCTTGGCAACTTTAAGACTTGTGGACTTCAATTCCTAGAATTCTGCTTTAAATCACAGAAGAGGGAAGAAGTTAGCTTCTTAATCAGTGACCCAGGTTTTTTGGGATTGAATATAAAGCCTTATCAGAAATCTCCGAGAGAGTGTCAGGAAAAACAACAGCACCCAAAATTATTGTGTTTCTCCTCCTCCATTCTTCCCATATTATGAAATGTCCACTTGCTAAAATTCTTTTCATGTTGTCAACACATGCACTCTCTCTGTCTTTCTCTCTCTCTCTCTCAGACATGCACACACACACACACACACACATATATCCCTATTGCATTTAAATTGGGTGGGCAATAAATTTTCCCAAGGGGCAACATGAGAAACTGAACAGTTGTGGAGGGCTACCTACATTTTCCCTCCCCCCAACATCGTGGGCCGGACAGGGTTAGCTGAAGGGCTGGATGTAGCCCATGGGCTGTAAAATTCCAGCTTTGGTCTAAATGAAACAAATACTTTGTTTCAATTTATATCCCACACAAATATAGAATCTAATGTAATGAGCCAGGCTGACCCGAGCTTGGTTTCCTTCCCAAGTCTGTCCAGCCCAAACCCGAAGGGACCACTGGGAGAGGCTGCCCAAGGCAGTGATAGCACCCACCTGTCCGCAGACAGGGAGGCGAGGCGACAGCAGCACTACTTCCCTGGCTGGCAGGTCTGGCGGAGAGAGCCTGAAGTCATCCATCCTTTCCACCCCTCGCCCAGCCTGTCCCCATCCCCACACATCTCCAAATGCACCGGCAGCTCCAAATGCTGCAGCAGCATGGGCATCGAGCAGAGGCGCTGACTCGGTGGGGCTCAGCTTGGAGGAGGATGTGGCACAGGCTTGCCTCCCTGTCCATGGATGGGTGGGCACTATCACTGCCTCGGGCAGCCTCTCATGGTGGCCCCTTCGGGTTCGGGCTCAAGGTACTTGGGAAGGAAGCCAAGCTTGGGTTGGCCCGGTTCTTTTGCTTGGCAGGCAGGTGCGTACCCGTGGTTCACTTTCCTGGCTCTGCCCAGCCCACACGGCTCTGGCGTGGCCCTGGCGGGATAAGCGGAGGGCCCAGAGGGGAAGCGCTCGCTGCCTTGGCGAGAGCTCTGCCACCGGGCAGGAGGGCCCGCCTGTCAGCTGCGCTGGGCGCCCCAGGCGAAGCTCTTCATGCTCTGCCTGGTGCCAGGGAGGGATGGCGGCTGGGCACATCTCCCGGGGTGGGCTGATCCTACACTGTGGCCCCGGGAGATTCGCCTCTCCACGTGGTGTTGGCCTGCCCTCTTGGGCAGAGCTTTGTCATACCAGTAGTAGGGTGTTGTTTTTAAAAGAATTGGCTTTGCCTTCGAATGTGAAGGGAAGGCAGAGACAGGAGAGCCTGAAGCCGAGTCTCTCCTGGCTCTGGTTGCAGGGAGGAGCCCTGGCTGGCTGCACATGATTGCACCAAACGCCGCAGCGTCGCTCTAAATGCCACGGCAGCATGGGGAGAAGGGAAAGCAATAGTGGTGGAAGGTCTCCTGATATGAAGTGCCCCACCAACGCCAAAGTCAATGCAGGCAGCACCATATCCAGGTACGCAACAAAAGTACTTCCTAATGGCAACCCCCCCTGCCATTCCCCCCCATTTTGCATGCTTAATATAGGCCTTAATTTGGGAAGAGGGGCTTAATTTTATTTTATGCTGGGACTTCCTATTTGGGGAGGCCATATTGTTGGAGAAACACGGTAGATGTAGAAGTGCCTACTCTTGTTGTAGATATAACTCAGTATCACTCTGCTGTCTGTATAGAAGATGGTGGGTTCTAAGGGAAGATCTATCATCTTCATAATCGTGTCTGAAAGTTCTGTGGCCAGTGCAGCTCCGCAAAGTTCCAGCCATGGTACAATATGACCTTTTTGCAGTGCTAGTTTTGTTTTTCCCATGGTGAATCCAACATACATGGTGTTTTCCCCACCATAGACTTTGAGGCATGCCACGGCTACTACTGCCTTTGTTGGCACATCTAGAAAACATGCAGTTCCTATCTCTGTGCCGTGGTGGGCGAGATGGGAACATATGTGCGCTGTAGGTGAACATTGTGGAGAGAGCATAGAGAGTTGCACCATGTCTCCCATTCTTGCTTCTGCTCAGGTGGGAGGAGTTCGTCCCAATCTTTGGTGTTTTGGGAGAGTGTGTGCAGTAGGATTCTACCTTGAATAGCGATGGGAACTGCAAACCCTAAAGGATCGAACAGGCTGTTAACCGTTGACAGCACTCCTATCCTCCTGAAGCCAATCTTTAGGGCTGGGGTTTTGAAGGTGAAGAAGTCTTTCTTCAAGTCCCAACACAAGCTGAGACTACATTGGATAAAGGGGGCATCGCTGCTGAAATTGAAGTCCTACAATCCCTTAGCATGGTCCTCGGGATGAAAGGCCTTCAGTACTTCTTCACTATTGTATGCTATCTTGTGTAGCTTGAGGTTGGTCATCTCTAGCATTTGTTGTGTGTTCTTTAAGAAGCCTATGGCCTCCATTGGGATAATTACCAATATTTAATTTCAAGCCGTTGTCTACGTAGAAGTCGTGTTCTACAAAGTGTTGAACTTCTGTTCTATATTTGTCTCCTCCCTCATGAGCAGTACGTTGGAGACCAAAATTCGCAATTGCAGGGGAGGAGCCGTTGCCAAATACATGCACTCTCATTTGGTATTCAGAAATCTGTTGGTTATGCTGATCATCACTAAACCACAGAAAGCGGAGGTAGTTACGGTGATCTTCTCGTACAAGGAATGAATAGAACATCTGCTATATGTCAGCCATAACTACTATAGGTTCTTTTCTAAAGCAGATGAGCACCCCAAGGAGACTGTTTGTGAGGTCAGGTCCTGTCAGAAGGGCCTTGTTCAGAGAGTGGCCTTGAAACTGTGTGCTGGAGTCAAAGACTACATGTATTTGGCCTAGTTTCTGTGGATGGTACACTCCAAAGAATGGCAGGTACCAACATTCTTTGTCAGTTTCCAGGGGTGGGGCCGGCTCAGCGTGTCTGTTCTGTATCATTTTGTCCAAGAACTCCACCAGATGAACTTTAATCTCTGGCTTCCAGGTCATGATTCGTCTCAGACTGAAAAGGCGGGAGAGCACATATTGTTGGTTGTTAGGCAAGCATGGTCTGGGAATGCGAAAGAGTAATAGCGCAACCCAACTACCGGTTGCGTCCTGTTGAAATTATTTATCCATGAGCTGAAGGAATCTTTTGTCTTCAACGGACAAGGCTAAGTTGTTGTCTTCTCTGGTAGTCTGAAATAGTGCCTCTCCCAAGACAGGTTTGACTGTTGAAAGCGTGAAGTGTTCTTGGCGCGGTTTCAAGTGAGATGTTCTTCCATTCTTGAGAATGGAGTAGCTAAGGTAGTTGTCTGGGTTGGGGTCTATAGCTGATCGACACAGACTACTCCTACAATCCCCCATCCTAGTGGTGATTTGAGGGCCACTGGGTTGTCTATAGGGCTGGCGACTATCTCGGAGAAGGCAAAGGTGTGTGGGGCGTTAGTTCCCAGGAAGAGGAGGATCTCAGCCTCCGGATCTCGAGTGGGAAAGTGAGGAGCCAGATGCTGCAGTGAGATATACTACTTACGATCTCAGGTGTTGCAATCTGACTGCAGTCATTCAGTATCCCATCGCATTCAAACACAGCCAGCAGTGTGAACTGGGAACTCTCCTCCCCACCATGCTTCTTGGTCCATGGCACATTCAGAAAGTGAAGTGAAGTTCGTCCTCTTGGGCCTCAAAGAGGTTGAAAAAGGAAGATCTGGCCAGGGTGCAGGTGCTTTGAGTGTCCACTACCACATACATTTTCACGGCATCTTCAGGACATCCTTCAGGGCACACTTTGGCTAAACAGATGGGATTACATGAATGAGGACTTGGTGAATTGGTGCACACTGCTGTGCAATTGACACTCATTGGCGATTTTGGTTGCAGTGTAGCAGTCTGCCGAGGACCCTTGTGTGCTTCTGTGGTATGTTGAGGCTCCTTGTTCAAAGTAGGGCTACGAGATGTCTGCAGTGGTGGCTCGGCATCTGGATGCAGCGTGGTTGGGTACTTGTCACTTTTGCATAAGTAACCTTGCACCTTGGCTGTGCAGTACTTGGACAGATGTTTGGATTTGCAACACTTGTGGCAGAATTGAAATGCCTTTATCAATTCTTGCCATTAGCTCAGTGATTTTGCTGCAAATTTCTGGCACCTGTTCAGCGAATGTCGAATGTGGTGCAAAGGACAAAGCTGGCTTCTCTTTGGGGTTGGAGGCTTAAATTGGGATGTTTGTGATGATTCTCTCCTGAAGTCTTTATGGAGGAGGAGTTGAATTCGGTTTTACGGACAACCATGAAGGATTTGCCCCTGCAGTGGGCCTATGAATGGTATATAGTTGCTGTTATGTCTTTTTTCATTGGGAGGACTAACAGCTCTGAGTCTGTGGGCCCTGGGGGTGCTGCAAGCTGTTGCCTGGTGGGCTACAAATTCTTTGAGAAGGGTAAAGGGTATATAGTTGTGGTGACCCTTGGCCATAAAGGCATCAGACAATTGGAGCCACTGTTCAATTAGCACCTGCTGGGAGTTTTCGAACCATTTTGGTTTGCATGTTGACGTGGTCAAGATAAGCGAGTCCCGGTAACTGGGGATCCCATTGTGCCACTTTCAATTGTATATTAGAGAGTTCTGCGACCGGGTGAGGCCTATCAATAGGAATTTTAGAAAATCTATTGAAGCTATTCAAGAGCATTGATTCTAGTGCTGCGGGAGCACTGTATAAGTCTTTTCCATGACAACCATAGGGCAGCAACTGGGTTGTCTAAGTGGGAGGCATAAAGTGCCTTTGTTGCTTTGGCAGACTGCAGCCCAAGCCATGCTATCAAGTGTACAAGTACTTCATCAGGTTTCAGGCATGCATCCTGAATGGTGTGCAGAAAATTTTCTTCCAGAGGAGATATTCACCGCCTGGCTCGTCAGAGAATTTGTATACCCCACTGGTGGCCAAATCTAGCTTTCTTCTCCTGATGGCCAACTCTCTCCATTAATCTGCATCATCCATAGAGGTGGAATGGGTAAGGGGTATTGATGTAGAGGATAGGTTTGGGTTGTATGTCAATGACGGGTCATCGTGTCCCTCCCAGTGCTTATGGAGAATGTCGTTCTGCCATTCCAGAGACAATGGTGGAGCTTCATGCTGCTGTATAGGCTGGCCGTGGTTATCTTGTTGTACCTGTGAGCTCGAGTAATGTTGAGGTTGTGGCTGGAATGGTACTGCCTGTGGATTGAATGGGGCAGATGTCGTTGGTTGCATGTCTACTTATGGAGAAGTCGTCGTGATCACTGGTGGGCTAATTTGCTTGCCCGGCAGGCCATGAGACATTGGAGTAGGGTTGCTGATTCTGGGAAGAGAAGTTCAGATCTTAATACGTACAACATCAGTTGGGAAAGGTTTGCTGTTGGAGGGAAATGAATCTTGTATTTTAGGTCTTACAACGTCCATTGCGTGACTGACGTTTAGAGTCTGTGATTGTGCTCTGTGGTTGAGATTCTTCCCTGTACTCCCCTGGTAAATAACTGAGGCGGTTCCACCTGCTCATTTCGTAGCGAGTGCTGCTCATCCACATAGGCCTTGACCCATGTATCTGGTCTCTCTTCTCCCATTTCTTCGGGGTCGAAGTTGAAGGAGGTGTTGTTGGCCACTTTCCACAATGTTGTGGCCTGTGCCGTCTTTGTTGCAGAGTCTCTTTGCTGTCCGGCCAACTCCAATTGGGCCTGGGCTTTGGCCATTTCTGCTTGTTGTTCAGCCTGGGCCTTGGCCATTTCTGCTGCTTTAGCTGCTATTTCTGCCTGTTAAGCCGCTACTGCTGCCTTCTGCCGTGCTACCTCCTCTGTGGCGCGTAGATCTGTGTCTGCAACAGCAGCTTCTACTTCAACTTCTGCAGCCCAGTCAGCATAACTTGCTGCTTTGGAGGCCTTAGATGCGCTGCTACGATGGGAGGATGCTCTGGAAGGATGGTGAGAGCCGGCAGCAGAAAATTGGCACGAGACACTGGAAACTGCTTGCGATCTAGCCAGTTTGGGATGGAGGGAGGAGGCTTTCTTTGAATGGTGGTAAGAGCTGCTTGTGATTGAAGACCAATGTTGGATGTGGCCCTCTCTCTTGATACTTCTTCCCTCTGTAGCGCATTAAAGATCGCGGCCTGGAGGGAGTTTCTGCCTTCCCAAATGCTGTCTTCACATTCATTGTTCGCCTCCTTGAAGCAATGAATGTGTTCTTGGAGCTCTGTGTCTTCCAGGCTTGACTGTATGTATTTAAGCTTATTTTCACTGTCCCTCCACCGTGCGAGATGCTCCTCTAACTCCTTCTGCATTAGGAAGAGGCTCTTGAGGGGCAACTTGTTTTTGGGGGTGTCACAGATCTTGACCAGCTCCATCCATGCATCTGCATGATGGTGATACTGCCTGTTCCAATCCTCTCTGAAGCATATCACCGCGGGTTGGGTAAGCTTCCTATGCCATCTGAGGTCATAGGCTTTGTGAGGTATTGCTGCTTCTCCAAAGGTTTGGACATCTAAAACTGGTTTTTGGGAAGCAGGCTCCACGTTTACATCTTGAGTGGGTGGAGGGTTTGAGTCTTCTGGTACTTCAGAGACATCTATCATAGCTGAAGAAGTTGCCATGGTTCAGAAAGTAGGAGTTTCTGCTAAATTTAGTACTTGAGCATGTAGGTGGCATTGCACAATATGGCTGCTTTTAGGGTGCGTTGCATGCTTGCTACACAAGTGGGCGCTATAGTTGGCATTGTTGCTTAGTCTGAAGATGTGAGAGCAAATGCAGGGTTGCCTGTTTATGTTGCTTGCTACACAACTGGGCACAATAGGAGGCGTTGTTGCTGAGTCTGAAGACCTGAGAGCAAAACGCAATAATTAAAAAAGGAATTTTCATTGGTTAAACACTAGTTAAATTTGGGAAACTTCCTATAGTTTTTATAAAAAAATTTAAACAAGTTCTTATAAAGTTCTTATAAACAATCTTATAAAGATTGGCAGACAAGCCTTTGAATTCCCTGGGAAATTTCTCCTAGACCACCAGATGGTGCTGTGGGCTGCTTTGCTTAAGTCTGGGGTGGGGGGTGAGCCCCAGAGGAATTTATTGCTTCCTCACTGGAAGAGAAATACATCAAACAAATACAACGCTCCAAAGGTTGCATGCAGAGTTATACTTTTAAATTTTTTAGTAAAGATGGATAAACTCTAGGTTTTTTAAGCAAAAAAGAAATTGCTCCTTTGTTCATATAGCTGCTTGAATTAGCTTTGCGTCTTGGGAGGAGGGAATGGGCTCCTTTGCTTTGAAGACAGTCCTTTAACTAATGACCCCCAATAAAATGGCCAGACTGTAAAAATAGTTGGTCAGGCTTCTCTTATTGCCTCTGAGCTGGAGCATAGAACTAAATGCTAAGCTTTTCAGTTAGAATGAGCAGAGCAGGTTTAGCTTTCCTTTTAGAACACAAGAAGAGATTACTTTTTGACTCTTCATCTGCATTTGAAAGGAGTTTGTAGGTAGTAACTGAGGGAAGACGTGGGCCATGCCTGGCTCCTCCCTTTGTTTTGCAAATTGGTTCTTTCTGAGTTAGGAGCTGTAACTTGAGACACAGCACTTCTTTTGCTGAAGAGAAAAGGGGGGGGTGAATTTGCCCCTTCCTGCAGTCACAATGGGAGGTTTGTGGGAGAGAGAACCAAAGTACAAAGTAATAGCATGCACATTTACTCCTGGCTTCAATATTGCAGATCTTAAGGCTTCAGGATTCCAGATTTTTTAATCCATCTTTTAACTTTTTCCAGGAATCAAGATTAACCATTTTTCTACTGTTCTGCTTATTAATGTCTGGATGGCATAAAGCACACAGAGCAACTCCACGAAGCATCCATACAAAGTCTTTTTTACTGGTTCATCAGGCATCCTATCAACTCGCATTTATGACAAGGTTCTTCTTAATGTCCATTCCTTTGCATAACTGAATTGTGGTGTAGAAAGATAATAAAGTCTCAACCCCATGATGATTGAAGCGACTGCATGATATGGTGGATTCAGGCAAGAATGAGGGAGCCTCCTCCAACCCAACAAGGGTCAATTTAGTGACCAATCTGTATTACAGATGTGACCACATGACATAGACTACATTTCCCAGGATGCCTTAAATACATTTACCATGATGCACTCCCTTAAGGGAACAGCTCACAATTCCTAACTAACAATCCCAAATCCCATTAACTCTAAACTGTCTGGACAGCACAAACACCCAGTCCCAGGAAAGCACATTGCGGCAATGTGAGGCAAGGTGACATACATACCATAGTGTATGGTAGTATGAGTTAGCCACAAAGAGTAAGAAATGTGGAACTGGAGTCACTGGACAATAATTTCCAAGGCAAGTGGACTTTCTGTTTTTGTTTGAACTACTTTGATCATCCAAGAAGCTTCTTCAGTTCAGAAGCTAAATGTCTTCAAGCAAAAACAGGGAAATCCAGTTGTCTTTTGAAAAAGCATCTTTGGGACAACCATGACCTGGATGACTGTGAATCTCCATACAAACTTGATCAATAGCCTCATTTCTTTAGGTGTAAAGTCAAAGCTACTGGTCCTGCCTTTACCTCTTGCATAACACAGATGGAGGGAAGGTTTGGATTCTAATTGAAGACCATCTTGGTGTATCTAAGTTTTGGTTTGGGCCATCAGCAATACTCATCTAATGTCCTAAGAGTGATAGGAAGGGAGGGAGGGAGAGAGGTCAGGAATACTGTAGGATCCAGTATTGCAGGTGCCTGAGCTGACTGATTCAAAACCTCTATATCAATGTATCAGGATATAGTGTATCCTCTTGCTATCAAATGCACATCTAATCTATATTGATGGGATTTATATGCACTAGAGAAAAAGCTGTGAAAGTCCTTTTTCTGTGTATAAAGGATAGTTGTGGCTCAACTCTTACATTAACCCAAATTGATCTTTATTTGCAAGCTTGTACTATGTGCATTATTTCTCCTTGTAGAAATCTTTGTTAAGTATGTTTACTTTCATTCCTTTCCCATATTTACAGTTTATAACTTCACCTCTCTATCAACATCTCTCCGCAGCATCTTCCTTTCTTCTTCATTGCAGTTATTGAATCTTATATCCACCATAGGGAGATTAAAATCATGATTGCTTTGTTCTAGTTTCCCAAATCCAATTGATTTGTTTTGCATTGCTCAGAAATAAATCCCATTATGATCAGTAAGTCAGCAAGTGCCAGGATTCAACTAAAGATATCAGGCACCATTTAAAAAATAATACTAGCATTACTGACATCAAAGCCAAGATTTGCATGATATAATGAAGCTAGATATGTAAAGATTTCTTTTAACTTGAAAACCTCCCCATAAAATGCAGTGTAGCATTACTTTGGTACTTTTCTATTTCAGGAAAGTTTTCAGAGCTTCGGGCGTCCAAGCAGAGTTGCTATGGAAACATCACTTAAAACTTTCATCACTAAATATTACATTATGGTCTAATAGCTGCATTTTCTTTATTCTACTGAATTTTATAAAACTGTTGGAAGTAAATGATAATGAGATCCAAGGATATTTAGTATCATCCAAAATATTTATTGTGGGGAAAAATAGTGAAAAAACATGAGTTGTATGCATTCAAAAACAAATGTAACGAGCATTATTAATTTATGATTATTCCTAATATAAAGCAGCTTATTATATTTTTATAGTACTGTTCATATAAGTTATCCAGCAGGTAAGTTTTTTTTTTTAAAAAACCATAGTTTAAAAACAAATTATAGAATCACAAATGAACAGTTCACAGTAAAACAGGCAATTTTCTTTCATTGGTTTTGCAAGCAGTAGCAGTTATCTCTGTGAAATAACCCCTCAACTATTTATTGTGGAACAGATACTTTTTTATTTATTTATTTATTGATTGATTGATTTGATTTGATTTGTCAATTGCTTACAAGATAATAGGTATAAGTAAAAACATAATTATGAAATACATGGATAAATATAAGAAAAATAAAAGAAACAATAGGACAGGGACAGTAGGCACATTGGTGCGCTTATGCATGCCCCCTACAGCTCTTTAGGAAAGGGGTGAGGTCAATAGTAGAAAGTCTAAGGTTAAAGTTTTTGGAGTTTGGGGAAGAAACCAGAGAGTTAGGTAGAGTATTCCAGACGTTGACCACTCTGTTGCTGAAGCCGTATTTCCTGCAATCAAGCTTGGTGCGATTAACCTTGAGTTTGTATCTATTGTTTGCTCTTGTACTGTTATGGTGAAGCTGAAGTATTCACTGACAGATAGACATTGCAATGTATGTTTTATATACTATATTAGATCGCACCAAAGACAGCATAGTTCTAGGTTTTCTAGGTCTAGAGTTTCAAGTCTTGATGACATAAGGTATTCTTCAATGAGTAGAGGAGTGGAGAACTCTTCTTGTGAAATATTTCTGGACATTCACAATTGTGTTAATATCAGATACATTTATATGGGTTCCAGACTGATGAGCTGTATTCAATTATAGGTCTAGCAAATGTTTTCTATGCTTCAGTGAGTAGTGTGATATTACCAGAGAAGAAGCTATGTAGGATTAGATTAACAACTCTTCATGCCTTTTTGGCTATGTAGTTACAGTGGGTTCTAGCACTTAGATCATTAGAAAGGAGTACTCCAAGGTCCTTGACAGAGTTTGGATCTTCAACAAGGTCTTTTTTTGCCAATATGTAAGACAGAGCATTTATTTGTTGAGATTTGAAATTACCATTTGATTGACCATTCTGATACATAGTCAAGGTCTTTTTGGAGGGTAGTAGTATTGTCTGTGGTGTTGAATAGCTTTACAATCATCAGCAAGAGAACGCAGTTGCTCTTAATATGATCACAGAGGTCACTTATGTAGAGTATGAAGAGAGTTGGTCCTCAAACACTGCCTTGGGAACACCACTGTTGACAGGTACAGAATTTGATTTCCCAATTTTGACCATTTGTTGTCTGTTTGACAGGAATGCTTCTATCCATTATGTAGGTGTCCACAGATACCATAAGATTTTAGTTTTAGTAGTAGTTTGTCGTTGTACCACTGAATCAAAGGCTTTACAGAAGTCTATGTAGATTGCGTCTATTGCTTTGCCCTGATTGAGTTGTGTAGTCCTTATGTTTTTTGTGTGTAAGAGTTGCAGATTGGCAGATAGTTTTTTTCTAAAACCAAATTGTTTATTAGAGAGTAGGTTGTTTGTCTCTAAGTGGTTAACAATTGATTCCATTACTTTACAGGTTGATGCAGCATAAAGATATTGTTCTGGAAATTTTTCACTAGGCTGGGGTCTCCCTTTTTGAAGATGGGGATGACCATGGCTTGTGACCATAGTTTTGGCAAGGAGCTAGTCCTGAAAGATTATCAAAGATTATGCTTAGAGGTTCTGCTATGGCAGTGGCTAGTTTTTTGAAGAAGTAGGCACATATTTCATCCGGTCCAACAGATAGAGATGGTTTTAGATTGCATAGTGCTTTTTCAACATTGTTTTCTGTAAAATTGATATGTATTAGATCATTGTAGTTGTCTGTGATTCGACTCGGAAATACTGGGCACGATCCATTGCTGTTTACAAATACTGAGCATATTTACAATATTGTAAAATACTGTTTACAAACAAAGAATGTGTTAAAGAGGTTGGCTTTTTACATTTGCAAAAATTGGGCTCTTCTGGAATGTCTTTCCACCAGGCATAAGAAATGCACCCTCACTTGTAGTATTTAGAAACATGGCTTCTTAAATGTGGAAACTGAGATGAAAACAAGAGGTTGTACTTGAATTGGGATGAGTCTGGATGCACTGGAGTTATGGCTCTATAATTATGAAAATTGACTTTATGCTGATGGTATTGATTACTATCACTTGATACGTTTTTATAAATTTTGAAATATTATTATTGTGTATGTATTACTTATTTAATACATTTAGATGGCTGTCCATCTCATATACATGTTTTTGGTGTTAACAATTAAAAAAAAGATTTTTTTTCAAAAAACAGCAATATCAATAGCACAGAATAGTTGCCTAGAATGTTCATAGCATCCTGCACCCAAATCATCCAAGATTGGCAGGTGATCCATACTGATAGGATCCCAGGCTAGATAGCAAAGCCAGATTTTTAATACCTTGTGAAAGGCCAGAAGATTTGGGGCAAGCCTAATCCCAGAGGGATGATATTCCAGAGGGAGGCTACCACAAAAAAAGAAAAAAACAACCCTCTCTTCCTGGAACTTCTCTAGTAGAGAAGACCTGGACCTGCTAAATCTAAGAAGATAGATAGATATCACTTGGGAAAGACAGTTTCATGAGCAACCCATCCTTAAGGCACGAGTTGCTCTATATTACTCAAAGTAGCAGCACTGAAGTAGCACAAAATCGTTTTAACAAAAATCAACAACATTTACATAGGGTAAGGGGCATGCATAAGTGCACCATCTTGCCTCCTGTCCCTGTCCTATTGTCCCCATTTATTCGTACTTATTTCCTGTACTCTTACTCATGTTTATACTTATACCTATTATCTTGTAAGCGATTGACAAATCAAATAAATAAATTATACTGTTCTATTCCGGAGACTCAATCCTATCGCATACATTGAACATGTAATCCATGTGTTACTGTTACATTTTGATCCAAAGGAGAGAATGGCACAACATAGCTGGGGGTAAGAAAAAATATCAGGGCTCCTGAGCAATAATATCAGAAGTAACCAGATGATGTCTGTAATTTGAACATTGTTCATTGTGTCAAATGTTCCTCAGGATACTAGCCTTATTTTCTCCTTAAAATACTTCTGTCCCAAAGGATAGAAGCCAGCTGATAGAAATTCCACCAACATTTGGTAATAACTTCAAGTTAACAATGAACTATGCCATAATCATAATTTCATAGTTTCTTCCAAACAGTCAAGGGGAGTTGATGAAACTGATGTTGACTTTAAGAACAGTAGGGAGAAAAGTTCTTGGACAGCTACATCTACTGTAAAGTTCAAACATATCATGGTTTTTGCCTAACTACAGTATTCCTTTATTAATCTGGCCAGCTCTTCATGCTTTGAAAAGAGCTAATGGCTGTGAGAATTATTTTATTAAATCAGCCACTAATAAGGTGTCTGTGGCTACTTAAACTAATAAGAAAAGAAGATGGAAATAAGGAGTGTGCAGTGGAAAGTTGCTTGAAAAACATGAGACATGGCCAATTAAAAAAACAACAACTATCTTGGAAGTTATTGAATCAAGAAACCGCATGTCCAATGAGCTAAAATACCTTTGAAACTGTTTGCCTTTCCACCCTAGTTTTACTAACAATGAAAAACAAAATATATAAGATCCATTTGTAAAAATTTCAGTGTGTCAAATGCTCCAAGTACAATAGTATTAAAATATAAATAATATACTTTAGAGGACATACATTTTAATCTTTTTTATGATATTAATTTTATTGATAGTAGTTAAATAAACATGTTATTATTATATTTACATATTTGATTTATTTTACAGTTGTCAATATATAATTTCTCTTTGTTAATCCTGATTGTATTTCTGTCTTTTACCTCTCTTTTTGCTTTGCTGGTTATTGATGAATAAATAAATTTCAATTTCAATAATACAATTTTTAAAAACAATAAAATGGATGTGGGATTATAATGAAATGGGTTAATACAAAAAGATGCGAAAATGCACATTTTAATTTGTAAGAAATGACATGAGACATAATTCCTTAATTGTCAAAATTTAACTCAGTGTCTTTACTTGCCCACTGTTAAGGGTTTCACAAAACATGAAACTTTGGCTTACAGAATCACCTAATCAGAAAATAGTTCTGTAGGACTGGGCCAGAGGCCCATTTAGTTGAGTACCAGGAGTGATGGAGCTCTTCTTGACCTGCACCTGAACATGGCAAAAACTTGCCTTTTCTGCTAACTTTCAGCAACTTGGTCTCATCTCCAGCCATGAATGGAGATAAGCTTTGTTGGATCGTGGGAAAGAGACTCGAGACCAGTGTGACTTTTCAGCTCTTTATTAGTTGTTCCGATCTATGCTAGACCTCGGAGCCATGGCAGCCCTTTAAATAGGGATTGCTTGCGGCTTGCCGGCCAATGACGGCTCTCTGAATTTCCCACAATCAGCCTGGCCAATCGCGGTTGATTCAGAGTGAGCTAATCACAGTACTTCCTTCAGCCAATTAGTTCGTAGTGTTTCTGGTCCAATTGGATTGGGGTATTTCGAGTATGCTAATATAGAACACCCCTCCCCTCTTGGTTCAGTCCAACCTACGTAACGTAGTCCCAGAAGTAGCAGAGCTTTTGATGTTTCTATTTGACTGCGCGGTTCAGTTGTGGCGTTGTCTTCGACTGGTTTGGACAGGATCTTGTTGCTCCCATCCTTCTCAATAGAACCGCCTGGAAGGGTGAGTCAGGCCTGTTTGCCACAACTCTCGCCCGTGTTTATACGGGCCGAATCGAGTTTCTTGGTTTCCGCTGCTCCCTCGTGGTCTCTGCCGGGCTGGTCGAACTGGCTTGGCTGCTTCTCCAAACGAGGCTTCCGGTTCCTCAATTCGCTTATCGGTTCCCTTCTGCTGAAGTTGTCTTGCCAGCTGAGTAGAGTAGGAGTTGGTTTATTTTCTCTGCCTATTGGTATTGTTGGGGTTGTTTGGGTTTTTCAGAGGGGTTTCTCCCCCTTCTGGTTATTGTTTGGGGTTTCTCCCCCCACCTGGTTTTTTTTATTCATGTCTATAGTGGTGTTTGTGTCGGTTTCTCCGTATTGTCGGTGGTGTGTCTTGACCTCAGTGGTTGATCTGCCGTTTCCAGCTTCTTCCATCTTTCCATCCTTACCGGTAAGGGGAACCGTTAGAAGGGGCGTTACCTGGATGATTTTGGCTGGCACCCAGAGTGGTCCCTGTATAATTTTTTGCGTAGACTGTGTCTCCCGCGTGAAATATTCAATATTTATAGAATGTTTTGATGGTTCACTTGGAGGTTTGGATATGTTGGGTGCAGTCTGCTCTAGTTGGAACCAAAATTTCCTACCCATTGGAGTAGTTCTGCTGCGGCTTTTGGTGGTAGTAGTTGCTTGGGTGTTATGGGGATTGTAGTAGTGAGCCAGATGCGGGTTTATTTCATTTTGTCTGAATGTGCGCATGTCGACCAGTGTCCATCCTTAGTCTGCTAGCTGTGTTGATCATTGAAGAGTCAATACAGTACTTCTTCTTCAGCAATTCTAAGTTCGTCAAAGGGTGTTTCTGGACATGGATTGGATGGTAATTCTGAGATGCTAAGATAGAACAGAGCTTCGAATGTAGATTAGCTGCATTGGTGTCACAGCCCATTTATGAATCAAATCTTAAGGCAGTGCCAAGGGCATGCTCCATGTATCAGAATATATCTATACATTCTGCTGCACCATTACTTTGGAGGGCAGTGAGATAACTGCAGGACTTGAAAACAGAGCAATAACAAGCAATAAGGTTGGCCATAGGGATAGCCAATTTCATGCTGTAGTTATCTGCTAAGTTAAGGATGGATGGAGAGCACTTCAACTCAGCCTTGAAGGAAGGTCTAAACCATGAAGAAGCACACAGAAAAGCTTCCCAAGTGGACATTTGCATGCTGGCGCTCTCACTTGCAACAGCAAAATTTAAGCCCATGTCACACTGCCACCAACGGATGCAAAGAGGATGCCTAAAATGACAAAAAAGCTTGCCATCCGTGGAAAACGCGATGCATCCATTGCTGTACTCACTGCGTACTCTTCATATGCTCTATCCGTCAAACCATCCGTCTACTGCTATTTTCATCTGCCTCCAAAAAGTTTTTGAGCTGCACAAAACTTTTTGAGCGGTAGAACTTTTCTTGCTGCGTACGATCTACATCTGCAACACATACAAAGCGCAACAAACGTTCTACGTCCGTTGTCATCCATTACACGTCCGCTGTATCCTCTCGGCATTCCTCTGGGCATCCATGAACTCACATCCGCTCCAGCGGAAAGCGAAAGAGGGAGGAAGCGAAAGGTAACCGGAACGTCCACCACGCGTTAGTTAGCACGGACACAGAAAGGATGAAAGCAGGATGCAGTCGGATAAAAGCATAAAAATGGACAAAACATTCGTATATGGGACATTCTCAGACCTATTTAGGATGTCTGGAGTATGCCTAGAGTATGTGGAAGGACACCAGTGGAAAACCATATTTCTATTAAAAAAAGGGGGAGGAAATCACCTGCGATCTCAGTATGAGTCCAGCAGCCATGGGTACAGAACCTCTTCACCTGGTCTTGCTCTCACATCAATCCATTGATCTCCACCATGATCATTCACCCACACTCCCTTTATGGTAAGCTGTGATCAATTCAACACCAGAACCAAGCCCTGTTCAGACTGTTCACCTTTTCTATGCCCAAGGAGAAGAAGGAGACAATCAAGAGCTGTGATGGCGGTCCGACGATGATCGGGGAGAAGAGTGATTTTTGGACTGTATGACAAGCTGGATGGTGGAGCTGAAGGCAATGAAGGACCCTCGTGCATTCCAGCACTTTCATGAGGATGCCACCAGCCAAGTTTGACGAAGTTTGTGGAGCGGCTGAGACCCAGGTTGACCAAGGCCAAAACACCAACTTCCATCCCACCTGGACCCTGGTTCAAGGTGGCACTGACTCTGCGCCACCTGCCCTGGACCACGTACAGAAAACATGCAAATATGCCTGGAGGGTGCCACACAACACCATCAGCAATTGTGGTCAGAGAAGTGGTGCAGGCCATCATCGAAGAAAACGTGGAGGAAGCTCCTCCAGTGTGCCCACCACTGAAAAGCTGGAGGAAAGTTGCAGCAGCAGTGGTATCAGAGTGGAGCTTTCCCCACACCGTTGCGTGCCATAGATGCGGAAAGCACGTGGCCTGCAAAGCTCCAGCCAACTCAGGCTTCCTCTTATCACAACTACAAGGGCTTCTTCGAGCATCATCCTCTTTTCGCCATGCGTTGATGCCTGACTACAAGTTTCATGTACATCATGCCTTCAAAAGGCAACGGGTCAGGCTTCAGGAATCCCAGATATTACAATGCCAGTTGACCTCAAGGATGGGCTTGGAATTGCAACCTCATTCATGGCGTTTCCCAGATCCAGACCCCCTTACCCAACGACACACAAGATGTGCCCTACTTCATCGTGGGTGTGACGCCTTCTCCCTCAGAACCTACCTCTATGAAGCCCTACACTTCCAGATACCTCACCCGTGAAGAGGAGGATCTTCAATTACAAGGCTGTCCAGGGCAAGACGGGTGGTGAGAAACGCCTTTGGGCATCCTGGCCAACAGGTTCCAGGTACTTTTCACCACCATGCAGCACTCGCCCCGGGACTGTGAGGGAGGGATCGTGGAAGCTCTGCTGCATCCTGCACAATCTCATCCGCACCCGCTAACCCCAGTGTATGCAGAAACAGGCTTGTGGACCGTCAACAAGGCAATGGGGAACATGGAGCCTGGTGAATTGGAGGCAAGGACAAAACCTGATAGGACACTGTGGATGTTGCAGGCTCCAACAGAGCTTCATGTGAAAGGAAGAAGCAGCGCAACCTCCTGAAACACTGGTGCAACTCCCCCAGCTGGAGCAGTGGAGTGGCAAGACAGGATGGGTAGGTGCTTAATGGATGCTCCTTTGAGCCTGTCTCATCACACGGATGAAATTGTTGCCGTATGTTGATGTGCCCTACAATGAACAGGGCATTAATAAAGAGTTTTGTTTATGTTTGAAATGTGTTGATCAATGATTAAATTGTTATTGATAATAAGGGCCATATGTGTGGCAGCTGCGGGAAGGTGCGACCATACAGTCCCACTATGCATTGCACTGAGGGTTCTATCTATTCCACAACTATCCTTACCCACCCACACTATCCGTTACCCATCCCACAACTTCCTTACCAATCCCACAGCTATCTTTCCCAATCCCACAGCTATATTACCCATCCCACAAGCTACCCTTTACCATCCCACAGCTATCCATCCCACAGCTATCCTTTAGCCAACCCACAGCTATCATTACCCATGCCCACAGCTAGTCCATCCAACAGCCTATCCTTAACCCATCCCACAGCTATCCATCCATAGCTATCTTTACCAATCCACAAAGCATGCAAAGCTCTAAACCCTTTTTCAAGGTTTTCCCAACACTATCTAACAGTAAAAAAAATGAACCAAGTGCTGTGAGCCAAAGATAACCTTCATTTAATAACAAAACTGTATACTTTTATTAAAAAGCAAATGGACCCACGTAAAGTGTCTTTTAAGCAAAGATAATGAGCAGGTAAACAACTCGTCTCTGGCACTCTTCACAGTCACTGGAGGCGGGCCCATGGTCTCAGATATAAAGGGGCCCAGCGGACTGTGGAGGTGGCTGTTGCTTGGAATGCTGGCGTCTGAGGCACCATTGGGGCGTGCCTGGCCCCGAGAGTACAACAGGAGATGTGTGTTGCAGAAGCTCTGAGAGAAGCTGACTCAGTCCGTGAGGTTGAGAGGCCCTTCATGCAAGTACCTGCGGATGGAGGTCCAAGCACTGGATGGCAGATGTCTTGAGGAAGGGCTTGGTGTGGGGTGGAGGAAGGAGGAGTGAGTGAGGCTGTCTGGTCTGCCAGCTAGGACAGTAGTGTCTGTGGTCTTTGCTGGCATCTGAGGAAACCTAAGTACAAACATATATAGAAAGAGAAGAGACCACTCTGCTAGTGGGAAAGCCCTGATAGTAAGGTAGCTTAGAGAATAGGCGGAGACATGAGATATATATAGAATATACGTGAGAAGAGAGGCTAGTAGAACATCGCCTGGAAGAAAATGAAGAGAGAAGACAATAAGAAGAGATGAGGAATAAGAGGGAGAGAAAGAATATCAGACAGAGGACAACAAAATAGAGAGAGGTAGTATCAGAGAGCGTACCTCATACCTCATCGCACATAGAGTAAACTAAGGGACCTCGAGAGATATCCATGAGGGTCTGGCCTCACAATACGTGATGAAGGGCTTGTGGTTGGAGGATGTATGTCGAAGGTGGCCAGCTGGGAAAGGAAGATCTGTGCGGGCCTTTTATTGATGTCCCTGATCTCCAGAGGACAGTGTGGCTCTGTCCCCTCAGTCTGCCTCTCTGCCTGCTTTTCTGTGGAGGGTGGAGCTAGGTTGTTGGGTGTGGTTGGTCTCTGGTGGCTGGCTTCTCTTGCTCCATCTGAGACAGGGGATCCTTCCATGTTCCTCCGCGCACGTGGAGTGCATGTCTGTGGGGGGGGTTCTCTGTCGTTGCGGGCCCCCAACCTCACCACACAATCCTTCAAAGAACACCTGCCTGGACAAGGTAGCTGTATCCTGGCTAGGAAGAGGACTGGCTCTCTGTGGGCTGTCTGAGCGGAGAGTGACAAGAGGGGCGCTCCTTAGATGGCCGGATCTCTCCCGTCCAGAAAAAGCTGCACCTGGCCGGATGACATAGGTCTCCCGCGTCAGTGAGCTTGACAGCGGCCTGCCCGCAATTTCCTTCAGGTGTCAGCTTGCCATACCAGATGTGCATGTGCTTCCACCACCCAAGGAGTACATCTGAAGTGTAGCCCAGGCTCTCGCCTTCTCTTTCCATGCCTGCCTGCTTCCTTCTTGGTGTTGCTGATAGAGCCTGTGGCCCTTTCCTCACAGGTACTCGTTCTCCTCAGCCATTCCGCGCACCTCCTCCCCATGGTTCTTCGGAAATGGTAGTACTGTCCCCCCCCCTCCTTGCCTCTTCCTCCCTCTGGCGGGGAGGGGGGTGGCTTTTTCCCAGCGGCCTTCAGCAGCAGGGCTTTGAGGGGCTTTGGGGTGCGGTCCATCACAGCAAGCCACTCAGGCGGATATTAGACAGCACGCAGTCGAGGAGAGATTAGCACACAGCAGCAAGCCACCAGCTGAGGAACAAAGCTCTGTGACAAGCAGTAGTGCAGGGAAGAAGCACCACAAACACCCAGCAGACCAGATGGAAAAGCGAGCACCGAGCAGCACCAGCACAGGAGAAACACCAGCGAGCACTCAGGCAGCAGAAGAGGTACACCAGCGTAGCAGGGAACGACCGGAGCACGCATCCGGGGAGCGAGAATTCAGGCAGAAGCACCAGCAGCTTCAGAGTCAGCACCAGGGGATGGATGTCGTCCTCCTCCGGGCCCTCCGTTCATTTGCCAGGGCTGGCCAGGGAGTGGCACAGGCATCGGCTCTCCTTCCCCATTGGATGGTCTCGCAAGACTGTCTCTGCAGGCAGTCCTTTCCTCTGAAATGGTGACTGCTGGCGAGCGTGCGATCCTTTATATCTGCGTGAGCTGTACGCAATTCTCTCCCTGCAGATTGAGCAGTTGACACGCTGATTGCATCCGCTAACGCATCCGCTATGCATCCTATAGGCGGACAGTGATGACTGCTATGCTGCCGCTCCTCTCCGCTACACATCCGCTCCGGCTTATTAATTCCGCCGGAAGCCCGGATGTGTCATCCGCTTCCATCTGCTTCCATCCGCTAGGCTTCCTACGAACATCCGCTTTACATCCCTGCTACATCCTCCTCACGTCCGTTCCTTTCCGTTGTTTTCTGTTCTGTTTATGCAAATTTGGGGCACTTTTGAGAACGGATAACAACGGATGGAGCCACCCCTGAAATTTTGCTCATCCGCTGGGTCCTTTTTGCATACGTTTTGCATCCATCGGTCAGTGTGACCTAGCCTTAAGACAATGCACATGGCCATCATGGTGAGTAACTGTTGATAGTTCTGTCACCATGAATTTGTCTAGTACTCTTTTAAAACCATTTAAATTGGTGATCGTTGCCACATTCAAAGTCAGCAAATATAATGTGCAATGCAAAGAATTACTTGCTGTTATTAGTTGTAAATATTGCCATATATGGCTTCAGAGGCTCTGCAATTCAGATATAACAAGGAATTTTGGTATAAAGCCAGAATCTTTATGCTAACCATTATAACCTCCCAAAGGAACTAGAATTAATCCAGATGCTTGTCTATTGTCATCTAGACAATGTCACTTCACCAATGCAGTTTCCAGAATTTTGCCTCTTTTTCATGTTATCACTCAAAATTAGAGGGGGAGAAATGATGATAATTTCTAAGGGTTTCTTTTCAAACAAACAAACAGGTGCATATTTAGACACAAAACAATAAAGCTTTAGGTAATTAAATAGCCCAGTAGCCCAGTCAATTTTATAAAAGCTTCATTGTTCTGAAAACCATAACTAAGTATTGCATTGGTTACCATTTAGGCAATTATTTTGTATTAAACTTAAACTAAGCATACAGTGTAATAGTTGTTTTGGTTGCATAATTAGAGGCAATCTAGCAGTAGAATTCTAGAGGAAAGGTTTTTTTAACTGAAGTAGAAAAATTTGCATTTTATTTTTTGACTGAACAACATTTATTTATTGATTAACTTATAGGGCATATCAATGTACAGGTTCAAACACATATTACCAATAAAATAGTAGTTAGGGTAGCTAAATAGGAGAAACAATGGTAAGATCAATTTAAGTTTATTTTTCTAATAAAATATGCCATTTTAATTATTGTGTGATATTCCAGCTTCTTGTCAATACTGCTGTAATTATCCTGCACATTTTAAAGTAATCCATCACTATTTTAAATGGACAAACCTCCAAATTAATAGACTGCAATTTGAGACAAGGAGATCTAAATTTTAAAAATCTATTTCTGAATACAATGGAGGAAAGCCCTAAATTTTTAAGCCCTAAATATAAATCTTTAACAACAGATTTACAAATTAGAAAAATCAAGGCAGCTTGATTTTGAAAATATAAATTGAGCTTAATTCTATTTGATATCACTGTTTTAATACACAGCAGGTATTGTTATTCCCCAAGTAATACTAAAGTAATACTAATATAGTATTAGAACAATTGAGCACTGTGCTATTAAGAATATGTATAAAACTGTCATACATACAGAACTTTAAAATTTGGGGTTTTTTATTATTGCAACTGTGATTTAAACAAGCCTAGTTTGTGATGATTCTGCGCCAATGAGGTCAATGGAAATTGCTTCTCTAAGTTAATGAATAAGTAAGTAGAAGCTATGCAATTCAACTAACTCAGCTGCCATTGCAGCCTCTAGTGGGAAATGTCTCCAAGTTATTTCTAGAAAGAATTAAACAGTAATACGTACTTTAAATTCATAACAAAACCTGTTACACAGAGATTGGAATATTAATATCTAATCACTTTGCTCTGGTGTCTGCAGAGGACACCAAAATCTTATTAGCGCCAGTATTTATTTTTTAGAATGATGGACAGGTATAAACAAGCAAGGAGGTTTTGAAAGTTGGATCAAATACATATTAACCAAAATGATACAATCTAAAATATTAAAAAGCACAATTGAAAACAAACAAAGGAGCTGATTTATATTGGAAGTATGAGCCAAGATACAAGTAAAAAGAAAATAGAAAACAGATCATATCTATGACAGATGGAAAGAGTAGATCAGAAAGAATTCCTGAGTAGCTCATGGCAGCATACATGATATTCCTCCAAATTTTCTTTCGCTGCTGTGGGGCTGATCATCCTCGGAAGTTGTGGGAGCGCCATCACTTGAGACTTTCCAGAAGAGATTGGACTGCCATTTGTCAGCAATGGTGTAGGGTCTCCCACTTGGGAGAGGGGTTGGACTAGATGACCTACAAGGCCCCTTCCAACTCTGATTATCTGTTAAATCTGTTAAAGTTGCTTCTTTCACACCTGTTATCATTACCTACATTTCTTATATCAGCTGAGTTACCAGCAGTCACAAGCAGTCAAGGAGAATGCTCCAGCTCTACAATTATTAGTTAACTCTATGAATCTTTCTTCTACACTCTTTGTTAAAATCAGTGGTGGGATTCAATTTTTTTTACTACCGGTTCTGTGGGCAATGCCTGGTTGGGAATGGCAAGGGAAGGATATTGTAAAATCTCCAGTTAGAGGTGGTATTTGCCAGTTCTCCAAACTACTCAAAATTTTTGCTACCGGTTCTCCAGAACTGGTCAGAACCTGCTGAATAACCACCTCTGGTTAAAATCAGTTCAGTGATTACCATGTTGCCCCAAACCATTTCTAGTACATTAAACAGTAACATTGTCAGTGACAAAGCAATATGGCAAATTAATGTTTGTAACAGGCCAGAGTCATCAGTAGGAGGTGGCAAAAGCAGGCAAAGTTGTAGTCACTTTCTGCGAGATGGGCACCCATAAATGATAAATGATAAAGCGACCCTGGGCATGAATGCTACTGAAATAACATTTAGTTCCTCATATCTGGCTTACCCCAAACAGAAATCCCAGAAAAAAAACAAGAAGTAAGGTCTTCATATCTGGCATAGAGCAGTGGTTTCTAAGTCTTTCCTGAAAAATAATATGGCTACTGTGAAATATGTGCCTCTGTCTCTGCATCTGACAATGGATTAAGTAAAAAGTGACATAGACACTGCAAAGCATAGGAAAATAGTTCCATTCAGGTTCTACCTGTTCTTTTTTTACTGCAGCATTATCATGTGTCTTTTAGCTTAAAAATAAACTGATAGTCATTAGTTGCCATTATGCAGAAGTATATTTTGGTTTATGAACAAGAGCTGAGTGGCAAATAGTGCCTTGTTCATATTTTATTTTATTGAGCTTTAGGATTGCCAGACATAATGCATGCTGTGGGAATGCATACCACACCGGGGGTAGGGACTAGGAAGCCCTCTTCAAAGTTTAAGATAATAATTTTAACCAGGCAACATAAATTGTTTCAGGCAATAGGATAAATAGATGCCACCTCTACAAATTAAGCCTCTTGTTTCATGCTGTTAAGCAGAAAACCAGCAGGCAAAGTAAATCAAATTCTCTATGTCTTCTAGTAAAGATTACAACTTAAAGATAAGAAATAATTTCACATACTCGAAAAGACAAGCAATAGGTTTTCTTTAATTTTTCTGTATTCTCAAATGCAAGCCGATACTTGTACCAGAGCACAAATACTCTTTGTAACTATGTAAGAGAGAACACAGAGAGGCCGTATTTCTTAGGAAAATACATATTTGAGCAAATATGTGCTTTATATTAATATGCAAAGTAATTTACTGCTGTTCCAAGGATCTTAATTTTGGGGCAGGTCCATGCAAATCAAAGGAAACTTCTTTCTGTGGATGTCTGCAGTGATGCTGGGGAAGAGGATGAGGAAGTTGGCACTTTCCATCTTGTCGAATAAATTAAATAGTAAACCGACCATGCTCAAAGAATTGTAGAATGACAATTCCCAGTGCTTCTCTTCAGTGGCCATGGCCATGCTGGCTGGAATTGTAGTTCTTTGGTACCTAAGGGGCACAGATTTTCTTTCCCTAATTTCGGGAAACTGATGTAAAATTCCAGAATCCTTTGTAAGAGATATATATTCTGTAAGTTGCCCGGAGTAAAGGCCCTGTCACACTGGCCGACGGATACAAAACGTTTGTAAAAAGGACACAGCGGACGAGAAAAATGTTCCATCACGTTGTACGCTCTCAAAAAGTTGCCTCCGAATTTGCATCAAACCAGAGCTGGACTCTAACACTCCGGGAACAGGGAACCTGGAATGGGGGAGGAACGCAGGGCGATGGAAAGGCGGCAATAAGCTCCACGAACGCCGAGTCTGGATGGATAGCAGTCATTGCTAGAAGCTAAGGATGGCAACATCCGCAAGGCTTTCCGAGGTGGGACGCGCCAGCAAAGCGTGACTGCAGAACAGATACGCGGAGGCAGAGCGGACGTCCCGATGAGGCCTGCGGATAGAAAGCGGTCTAATGCAACCAGCGGATTGTCCTGACAATAGTGCGGATGCTACAAGCCGGATTGTGTCAGAGCAGACATAGCGTTACCGCGGGAATATAGCCTTAGAGGGAATGTCCTACGATTTCAATGCGCATGCCCTCCAGTGGGCCCGAGGATTGTGCACTGCCGTGCTGCAGCCCCCGCTGAATCTCAAAGGGAAGCCATTCGCCACATAGGACAGCACGTAGTCCAGCCAATTCAGATACGACGAAAGACCTGCTTTCCATGAAATACACAGCTTCTATCAAAGCACCTGAGAGAAAAAACCTGCCGTACAAACAGCCTGCCCAATTTGCCTGCCCCCTGCCAGCCAGACCTGACATCCTGCCTGCTATCAGCCTGCCTCTTCCTGCCCAGCCAGCAAACTCCCACCGAACGCATGTGGGAAGAAAGAAAGAAAGCCCATGCGTGAGAAACCACCTCTGCCTGCCAGCCCTTCGGCAAGGAGGCGAACAGGGCGCACCCTCCCACCCTCCTTGGCTCCTCACTCCCTGCTTACTGCTCTGGGGCTTGCTGCAGCACGAGCTTCGTCTCTTCTGCGGGCTGGGCTTCTTAATGCTTTCTTTCTTACTGAGCTATATTACTGACTTGCTTCTGCTCGGGTTGTGCTTTTCTGCCTAGACGTGCTATACTCTGCTGATTGCTTGGTCTTCTGGTGGTTTGGTGTCTTTTCTGCTGATTACTCTGTCTGTATTTCATGCTGCTTCTGTGCTGTGGGTTCGAGCTGTCCGTGCTTACTCTGCTGAACCTGCTCCGGGTGCTCGGTGCTTCGTGCTGGTGTCTTACTCTGCTGGCGCTTGCTCCTGGGCCTGGCTCAGGTCCTGCATTGGTTGCTGCTGCTGCTCTGGTAGGTCCTGCTTTTGCTGCATGCTGCTGCTGCTGCTTGCTGGTTGGATGAGCAGCCCCTACAACCTGCGAAGCCCTACTAGATGCAGGCGCCCATTTCGTGGTACCTGGCCAAAGGGAGGAAGAGGCATACGCGTTATCGGTTCGCACGAACAGAGGAGGACCTATTGCAGAAACTTACCGCAACACTCGAACGTGAGGACGATGAAGGCATTGATGTAGCTTGGCATGTGCTGAAGAGAGATGATGTAAGTATCACTATGGCGA
>BHFT01001501.1:0-23327 GCA_004320025.1 Laticauda laticaudata
AGAGTTGTAATTGCAGGAATGTTCCAATCTCGGATGACAAACCTCAAATAAAGAATGCTTCCAAGCAAATACAACTCAGGCAAACAAAGTCATTAATCTATGGATAAAGATTAGTGATTAGAGAGGGGAAGCAAATATATGTTAGACTTTAACTAGAGATAATTAATTGTATGGATTACTGTACTAAACAGTACGAAAGTTAACCAGTAACCAAAGTTAACCAATGATGGAGGATAACTAAAAATGTATATAAAGGCAAAGACTATACTCCAACAAAGTTCATCATGATTCAGTTGTTCATGATCAAACAACTTGACTGCCTCCTACTTACAACAGATTTCCAAATTATATAATTGTTTACTAGAATATGAAATGCCCGAGAAAATTGTGAAAGGTCCTATGTTAGCTTGGGGAAAAAACTTTGGTTACAGTATCAAACTGGATGCCTGGGAAGAAACCTGGCAAAAAAACCTGACACTAACCAAATCAGTAGCACACAAGGAGAATCTAAACAAAATGATGTACAATGGCATCTGGCACCCTCTAAATTGGCCAAAATATTTCCGACAGCCAATCCTTGCTGTTCAAAATGTAAAGGGAAATTTGGTACATATTTTCATTCATGGTGGACTTGTCCTGAGATAAAGAAATATTGGTTAAAAATAAAAACGTGGATAGAAGAAATTATAGAGTGTGGGCTGGAGTGGAAACTGGAATTATTTTTGCTGGGAATGATCAAAGGGGACTACCCCACTAAAGTAAAATATCTGACCATCCATTTATTAACTGCAGCACATATTTCACAATATTGGAAAAACCCAAATGTACCACCGATACAGGTTGTTATTCAGAAAACATATGAGTGTGCCCAATTGCAGAGGCTTACGCTTAAAATTAATGGGAAGGAGGATATAGATTACTACTGGATATGGGATAAATAGTGTAAGTGGGTAGACAATAAAAGGGGAAACATGTAAATGAACCTAAGATACAAATTATATTCAGCAGTTTGTATTAAATATATAAAGACAATTAAAGATTTTAAACCTTCTTTTCTCTGTTACTAATACTATTATTATTAGCCTTTATAATATTTTTTTGTTTACTAGTTAAAAAATATGAATGTATTCGTAATAGAAAAGTAATTATACTTTATATAATTTATAATTTATATACCAACCTGAAAATAAATAGAGTATATTGTGAATTATTTAGCACTTAGGATGTGAAGATGGGACTAGTACTAGCCAATAATGATTTTTAGGACTTTCCAAATTAGATAACAAATGTAAAGAATTATGTGTTATTCACATTTTATTGTTTCTATATTTTTGAAATTGTATGTTTTTAAATTTGTAAATAAAATTGTTTTTAATTTTTTTAAAAAAATATAAATCATATATTCAACCATAAACAGAGAGAATTGTGATTAAGTAGGTAAGGCAATAAAAGAAAAAGAGAAAGGCTGGATAGTATCCTTTTTTAAAAAAAAATTTGCTATGCTGTTTTCATGGTGTCAGTTAAGAAACAGAAAAATGGCTTTCCCAGGAGCCATTTATGAAGAATCAGAATCAGAAGAGAGCTGGAAGGGACCTTGGAGGTCTTCTAATCCAATGCTCTGCACAAGCAGAACACCCTATACCATGGTATGCTCAGTGGCTCCTGTGCCAAAAATTGTGCATGCGCTTGCACACTTGCGCTCGCATGCCAGCACCCAGAAGACAATTCATGCCCCCATGGCCCTATGCATGTGTGCAAAATACACACACACACACACACACACACAAACACACACACACATTGCCACCCCCTTACCTGCATCGTGCCTTACACTGATTTTCAGCCAGTTTGAGGCCTTTTTCAGCCTCCCAGAGGCTTCAGGAAGGCTTTGGCAGGCATCTCAGGCTGAAAATTAGGTCTGTTTCATCACTTCTGGTATTTCTGGAAAAACAGGAAGTGATGAAATGGGCCTAGTTTTCATCCTGAAAAGCCTGCAGAAGCCTTTCTAAAGCCTCTGGCAGGCCAAAAAAGACCTCAAATTGGCTGAAAATCAGCTGTTAGGCACGCACATGAGCAGTGAGGTAAGTTTGCCTGCAGCTTGCGTTCTGCCACAAATGGCTCTGCATGCCACCTATGGTACGTGTGCCATGGGTTTGCCATCATGGCCCTATATCATTTTAGACAAATGACTGTCCAGTGACTTCTTAAAAATCTCTAGTGATGACATATCTATAACTTCTGAAGGCAAGCTGTTCCTTTGGTTAACTGTCCTCACTGTTAGAAAATTTCTCCTTAATTCCAGGTTGGTTCTCTCCTTGATTAGTTTCCATCCATTATTTCTTGTACTGTCCTCAGGTGCTTTGGAAAATAAATTGATTGATACTCTACATCAGGACTGTCAAACTCACAGTGCATGGGTTGGATGTGTCATGTGCTTGCCACACCCATATCTGGTTTAGCAAAGGGAGGGGGAAAGTCCCAATGCATCACGTGACACTGCGATGGCAATGTGAGTTTGATACCCCTGCTCTACAACAAAGAATAGCTATAGATATAATTATGTCACCTAATTGGTTACTTGTAATATCAAGCACCTCTCTGACTTCTGAATATCAACCAAGACATGAAGTTGGTTAATTGAAGGATTTGATGAGAGGGGAGGAGAATAATTTTTGATCAGCAACCTGAGACTGAAAAGGAACATCTTAAAAGGATAAAAAAAACAGTGGCAAGGTCTCCAAGGACACTTGAAATAGAGAGAAATGATTCTGCTTCAGTAACAAGACATCAAGACCCAAAACACTGACAGGATGCAGAGCAGTTTTGTGAAAGGAAATAGCCAGACTGTTGAAAGGTAACGTAATAGGCCTACAGAGTACAGACCAGAACTGCAGATTTGTGCCAATGAAACAAAAATAATTTTTCATTCAAATTGTATTTGCCACCTATGGGAAGCAACAGAAGCAAGAATATTTCATTTCCTAATTATGAAAATGCGATACTGGTGGTAATTTTGAGCAGGTGGTACCCAATAAAACTGGTCACTAATTACTGAACTTGAGCCACTACATTTCATGCACTCAAAGTGAAGAAGTAATTTCATTACTGCCCTCCAGAAGCTTAAAAAAACCCCAGTCCCTTTTCAATCCTCATCTTCCCTTTGAAATGTCACATTTCATGGTACCTTTAGCAGATGAGAATCAAACAGCTGTGGAAGCTTAATAGGAATTTATGAGATGACCGCTTGATCAACCATTCCTAAAAGAGACAATACTGAAATGTTTCAAAGCCTACAAAGTTAAGGTTGGCCTCTGCAGTTAAAGGATGTTTTAATGTATATTGATGGGACTGTATAACAGCTTTCTCCAACCCGGTGCTTTTCACAGAATAATACAAGGTAGTGATCTTGAAGTACCATACAAGTTGGATTATAGTCCCATTCTATTATTGCCAACATAGCCTCTGAAATATTATTTAACTGGGGACTGAGGAAACTGTTAAAAATATGGAATAAATACCAAGCTTATACCAGTTTAGTCACATTTGAGACTATATAAATGGTAAGTATTCTGCAGAAATACAGGTGGTTCTTGAATTACAATCATTTGTGTTGTAACCGAAGTAACAACAGCACTGAAAAAATTAAAAGAAGAAAAACCTATCACCATTTTTCACACTTGCAGCATTCCCATATTCATATGATCAAAATTCAGCTGTTTGGCAAGTGGCTCATATTTATGACAGTTGCATGTCCCTGTCATAAATATGAGCCCAACATTCACCTTTTGCAATCTTCTGACAAGCAAGGGTATCTGTGTTACTAACTTAACAACTATAGTGATTCGCTTAATAACTATGGCAAGAGAAGTCATAAACCTTCCTTGAGATTGACAAAACTCAAGCTGTCTTGCTTAACAACAGAATCTTTAGGTCTTAAGGACTGCCTGTGGTTTTCTCATTTCTTAAGTGAGTATAGTATAGATGAAGATAATCTTGCTCACAACCAGGATTTCCTATTCCATGGAGAACTGAAACTGCTTATGTAGAAAATAAAAAAAATGGAATTTATTAAACAAAATCAATTTATTAAACAAAATGTTTATTCTTAAATAAATCAAATGCAAAAGTGAATGATGAGGATACCTGGCTTTTATAGATTAAAAGCATCTTGTAATTATTGCTGCTCAGGAGCTGCATGTGGCTCAACAATATAACATGATAGTAAAACAAATGAAATTTTAGGCTATAACAATATATAGTTGTAATAGTTCCATTTTATTTTTCACTCTTCAGATTCTTTTTCAAGAACTATGCTTGCTTCTATTCCAATCATAAATTTTATAGATTCAAAAAATTAGAACAAGTTTAGAAAAAATGCAATAAAAATATTCAGGGAACTTAAAACTAACTTCTGTGCAAATTGTTGTCAATCTTCCTTTATGTTTTGTTGATTAGTTTAGTTCACTTTAGCTGATTATAGGAATCTCTAGATGAATTACCATGTGCTCCAAATAAGTTCCTGAAGCAGCCTGCAATGTGACTGAGCCCAACTGACATTACATCCACTTCCCTTAACCATGAAGTGTAGCATTGTCAACTAAGGACTACCCATAAATATGGAGCAACGACAAAAGATACAAGTTCATGATTCAAAGTGCTTTTTCAAGAGGCAACTGGATTTTCTGGTTTTTCTTTGAAGATGTTTTGCTTCTCATCCAACAAATTTCTTCAGCTCTGTACTTTTGAGACAACCATCTAGATGACTCTCCATAGAATCTCCATAGACACCTAGTCAGAAGCATAAATGAAGAATGAGGGGGCTTCAAGACACTCAGAAACTCAAAGCCACCCAAATCCCAGAGAAAACCTCATTCCACAGGCAAGTGCTGCAAAACAGACAGTGTGCACCCAGACTCCTAATATATTGTCCTGTTAATCAAATCCTCAGTGTACCAACCTAGCCAGATTGATATTATATGGCAGGTACTCTGAGAGACAGGCAGTCCCTTTAAGAACAGGGCCTTTATAAGTAGCAGCAACCAGCACATTGAATCAATCTGACAATCTGTGCAGCTAAAAAGCAGAAGTGTTACATGGCATATCAAGACATACCCAGGAGTGGGCTTCAAAAATTAAGCAAAGGTTGCTGGGTGGGCATGGTCATGATAGGTATGGTATGATTGGCCTCCTGCACCATGATAGGGATGCATTTTTTTCCCTCCCTAGGCTCTGGAGGCTTTCATTGAGCCTCTGGGAGGACAAAAACAACCTGCCCAGGCTCTGGAGGCTCTCTGGAAGCTGGAAACAGGTCCATTTCCAGCTTTCTCAAACTTCTGCATGGCCCATTTTTTTGCCTTCCCCAAGGCTCTGCGCACACCCTGCACTTACCTGCACTCAAAACAGACCCTGTGGGGACTCCTAGGAGGGTCGGAATAGGTGGGGTGGGGCCAGCCAGGAGTAGGACTTGGGAGTTCTCCAAACTGCACAGAATCTCAGCTAGGGGCTCTCCCAAATCCTTGCAAACCCCCAGTAGCTCACCCCTGGGCATACCCATCATTGTCTTTGCTGTTGCATTCTGGGCCAGCTGAAACTTCTGAGAAGCCAGAGTCATGTAAGTCAAAATGGGGGGTATATAAATGAAATGAAATTAATATGCAGGCATTCAAGAGGTTTTCAAGGGACAGGCCCATGTAAAACCCCTTGCAATAGACAAATTGTGAGGTGACCAAAGTGTGAGTGACCCTTTGAAGGGCCTCTCAAGCTTGATGGCCTAAATACTTACCTACCTACTTTATGTTTATAGAACTTTATTATTTAAAATTCACAAAAACAACTGCAAGCACTTTCTAACCCATATAGCAATTTACGTATGTTTTTATGTATTTTTTTTTTTTTTGAATAAGCACAATTGGGGGAAGATCNTTTTTTTTTTTTTTGAATAAGCACAATTGGGGGAAGATCTTATAAATAAAATGGCGCATAGAGTTAAACTGTCTGACTTATGAAGGCAGTGATAGGGGAGGAAAGAGAAGGGGAAAGATTCATAAAATTATGGAGGAGTGCATCCTTTGGGCAGAAATCAAAGCTTTTGGATGCACTAAACAGAGGACTTGGATTTGAAAATTGAAATTATTCTTGCATTCCTTTGGTTCTATAATCCTACAATTTTATAAAGATTTCTGCCTTAGTTCTACTTATAAGTAGATTCATCTGCAGTGCAAAATCTTAACTATAATTTGTCTAAACCACATGTGTAGAGTTGTAATTGCAGGAATGTTCCAATCTCGGATGGCAAACCTCAGATAAAGAATGCTTCCAAGCAAATACAACTCAGGCAAACAAAGTCACTAATCTATGGATAAAGGAGGTTTAGAGAGGGGAAGTAGACATATGTTAGACTTTAACTAGAGATAATTAATTGTATGGATTACTGTACTAAACAGTAATGAAAGTTAAGCAGTAACCAAAGTTAACCAATGATGGAGGATAACTAAAAATGTATATAAATGCAACGACTATACTCCAATAAAGATCATCATCATAATTCAGTTGTTCATGATCAAACAACTTGACTGTCCCGTCATTACAACACATATGACCATTAATAACATACTTCAATGGTTGGATTCATGAAATATGGTAAATCAAACAAATACCATAATTTCTTAGTGCCAGATGTGAAGAACATGCTATTAAACTGAAAGCACAACATGGGAAAAGGGCAGCTTCATTATGGATTTTTTCACATATGTATCAGCCGCTTGCAGAAATTGGTACATTCATTTTATTGTAATTATTCATATCCCTTCAGGAACAAAATTCTCTCAAAATGGATCAAGAGCATCATAACTAAAGTATTGTATTTTTTTAAGGAATATCTTTTCTAGTTATTGGTCAATAGGTGGCAATGGCTTGAAGGATAGGAAAGAAAGAATCAAAATGCAGCAAGTGTAAACACATGAAGACGAAGTAAATTAGTTAGCGTTCTTCAGCAGTCAAAAAACTACTATATACTAACATTGTGGCCTCCTGGTTAATAGTACTATTGCTATATGCTAAATAAATAAAATCTGCCTTCTGTAAGATCCATTCATAGGGCAACGTTGTGTAGTTGGGACAGTCTCTGTTCCTCTTCACTATTTTTATTAAATGCAGAAATAATTATCAAAGCTTAACAAGAAGTTCTGTATACTCTTTCACAGAATAGATCTGAATCCTAAGCTTGTCAAAACTAACCTGAAAATAATATTCTAATCAATTTTCTTGTTATCAAGAGGACAATTGTCACAATTGTTTGAATTTCTTTTCTCCTGCTTCATTAAGTGGCCTAAGACTTAGTTTATCAAGTTGTTTTTAGCTGTTTTGTTTAGTATGTGTGTAAATTAAACTAATTGCTTTTTTCTGGATCAAAGGAATCATTTTCAGCTCCAGTATCTGTACTGTGTACTTGAAAATACAAATAAATTATTCTTCATTCATTAATCCATTCATTCACTCACTTATTCACTCAGTTCTATAACTGCCTTTGAAGGTGGTTCTAAATGATGAACAATCATATAGTTAATTAAACCAAGCAAAGTATTATGCAATTAACTAACCAGATTGAGTTCAATAGATTGAATTGTTCAGATCCCAGTCCTTCCAAGTTATGTGTCTCTGACACAATCTATCTCTACAGCAGTGGAAACTTACCAGATCATTGTAAGATCCACAAACAAGATCAGTGTTTCTTAAATCCTGTTGACTCTCTGCAATGCAAATATCTAAAACAACTGTTTAGATTTTTCACAAAATATTTCTTCTTACAGAGAACCTAGGCAGATTGCAATGACTCACTGAACTGTTTTAAACAAACTAATGGGGAGCTATTTCTTTCAACAATTGGGAGTGCCCACACCTGCCATGTATCAAAATTGTAGGCTTCTAGACAGAAGAAGCTGTTGTCAGGGAAAGATGGGCTTTTATTTATCTACTCCCCAGAAAGGTGTGTGGTCTGGCTAGTAACACAAATAATTCTCTGCATTAAAAATAACCAAAACCAGACTTCATAAAGACCTATAATAAGATAACTATTATATTGTTAACTGTTTCAAGCTGATCTAGATATAGAAAAATAGCTTCCAAAGAATGAGGCAGGATGAAAAGCATTGTAAAAGTTGTACAGTGCAAACCTTCCCTCAGTGTTTTGTTTTGTTTTTTTAATCATGAGAACATTTGGCATCCCTTCAAAAAGCCACTTGTTTATGACATGGGCATTAGCTCACTGATAACTGATTTGAAGTATAGATTCATACAGTTGTTCCTGATGAGCTAAGTGAGTTAAAATTAGTATTGTTTATCCAAACCAATACAGTGGTACTTCAAAATAAAATGTGCATATTTTGGAAGAAATATGCAGTCTCTCCTTGATCAAGTGGTCAAGTTTCCAATTGTATATATGATTCTCTTCTAAAAAGGAAGGATGATACCAATGACACAACGAGGTAAATTCCTCAATGAACGATAGATGCAGATTTGAATTCTACCTTTGAATCTATTGCATTTGATATTTCTTGTTTCTCTATAAATCTGAAGAGCTGAAATTTTGATGGTTTTGCTGTGGCCGCAACACAAACATCCAATCTTAAAAACCTCTTCCTTAATTTACTGATTTATCACATTTCTGTGCTGGTCATCTCACTGAAAGATGGCTCCAATAACAGTAAACAAAAAACCTAATCTGGTGTTTTGAACCATAGGTTGACCACAATTTGGATAAGATGACTATCCAGCTTTGAGAGCAATAAACCAACTGTAGATCACTATTTTGCAGTTTCCTCATGACAAGCAGCTGTTTGGAACACTTATGGATGATCACAACTCCTTGTCTGGAAAAGAATCTAAGGGGGAAGACAAACTTGAACAAAGTTTATGGAATTAATTTAAAGAATCCTTATTCTCATGAGAAAATGCTTTGTTTTTAATACTTAAAAAAAAAAGACATTAAAAATTGGACAGTAAAGGAAACTGGAGGGAATTAAAGATTGCAATTATATAAACTTGACTTACAATCATAGAATTAAGCAAAATGTTCTAAGATTGGACAAACTGAAGAATATTTTTGAACAATAGCTTCAGAAGCCAATTTTAATACTGAACAGAAACATCTGAGTCTATGAGGAGAATGTGTCTAAAGTATTATAGAAGATAACAAGTTATAGCTGACAAGATTCAGATTGGATTGAATTGAAAGTGGATTTACAAATGATATCTACAAATGACATAGAAAGAATGCTATAATAAACACACACACACATATATCAGCTGATGCCTTAATAATTAAAGGAGATATACAGACAATAAACAGAGAGTGATCTGGATAATTTTCCTATATTTGATTTACAAAAGAATCTTGTTAAAGCTTGAAATAATTTCATGAGAAGGGACAAAGAAAATAAAATGAAGTTCTGCAATATTATTTGAAGGAATTAAAAAGATTTTTTTTTTTATAAAGAATTTTATTAATTTTTAACAAACAAACATATACAAACAAAACACAAAACATAAAAAAAACATAAAATATCTTTTTGGACGGCAGTTTGATCCCGAGTTACATCTTTTTGTACAGATATAAATTCAAGTTCATGCTTACTTTTATATAGCATTCCAGTTTATTTTACTCATTTTAATTTTTATATAGCTTCTCCCCCTCTTTTCACTCTCTTAATTCTATTATATTTAATTTCATCTGCTAAATTTTAAATCATTATACTTATATCCTTTGTCTGTCCCTGTTTCAGCTGTCTCATTAAATCTTTTTCTCATTAACACAAAAATTCTTCTGTAATGACTGATTGGAGTATAATATGCCTTGTCATACTTATCCTTCCCCTATTTTAAAGGCTTAACATAACCACATAATTTCATTCGGGATTCTGCGTGTACATTCTAAAGATAGACTCAATATTCTTAAAACCAAGAAAAAATAAATTTTTTTTCCTTTTTTAAATATATAATTAAAGACAACAATCATAGCATTAAAAATTATATCATTAAAATTTAAATATTCATTTAAAGTCTTAGAAAAACATTTTACACAATCTTTCAAATAAGATATCATGCTTCTATGGAAACATTATATAGATATTATTGTTCCGGGGGGGTTAAACCTTCCCCCTAATTTCATTAGTGTTGTTAAAAAGTATTATACAAGACAAGTTTCCCATTTTTTCTTTAATTCAATTCATTCATATTTGTTTCATTTATTTTATTTTAAAAAAGAAATTTCGCCTACAATTCATTAATTTTTGTCCATTTATTAGTCATTATATTATTCCAATCTTTTGTAACAATTATTTCAAATACAGATACACAACACAGCAATCTTAGTACCTTTGCAGAACTCTCTTTTTCAGTTATAATGTTTCCCATTATCTCTTAAATAAATTCTGTTTCTTTACTCTTGCGTTTCAAACCTTTGGTAGCCTTCTCTTCCTTTCTTCCTCCCTTGCTTCTCACTCTACCCTTTTACCCCCCTTGTCTCTTTAATCTCCACCCTCTTGTGTATTCTTCCTTTTCTGTTGCTTTCTGATATTGTGTCCACTTTCACCTGTTTTTTTCCCTTTTTTGGTTGTTTTTTTTAGTCTTAAATCTCCATCTCTCCTTTCTCCCCTTTCCCCTTTCTTCCCCAAATAAAAGTTGCTTGTTCATAGGGATGGTTCTTCTTCATCCCAATCTTCTTGTTCTTGTAATTTCCTATATGTAGAAATTGCCAGTTTCTAAGAGAAGTGAAAAAATAGACCAAAAGAATCCTTCCCTTCTCGTTTCTCTATGTGTATATTTTATAAATTTCCATTTTTCAGTTTCATCCATTAGAGTAATTGCCCATTAGCTAAACAAAAACAAAAAAATATATAATACGACCCAAATGATTTCATCATTCAAATAAGAATTTTCCAAAAGTCCCAAAGTCACCAACAATCCAAAAAACACCAGCCAGACTATTTCTTAACACCGCTTTCCTATCTTTTCTTTCACTTTTTTTTTCATTTTAATCGCTTCAAAAAACTTCAATTCTTTTTGAACCTGTCAATCCATCTGATAGAAATGAGGCCAATCTATAACCAAAATGGAAAGATGCAATAGTAATAGAGGCCCAAAACCCACCTAAAGACAAAAGAGGGATAAAATTAAAAGCAGAGCAAATAAAATATACTAGAATTTGAATATCAAAAAAGGCTAGGGCGAGTAGCAGCATTTCACAAGTATATATATATATAATATATATATTATATAGTATAATATATTAGACTGCACACTGCAAGCTTTATTTATTTAATCCAAGGCTCTTATTAATGATTCTCTTCTCCAGCAGGCTTCAAAGCCAAGCCTCAAGTTGTTGAAATATTGATACAGAGTCTACGGAAAACACACTGTAATAATATATTTTTCTGTGCTCTCCCTCCATCTTATCACATTAAAAGTGTCCTTGTGAAGAGTAGTTATACATTTCTCCCAGTTCAATATAAAGTATTTTTCAAAGCCTCTAGTTGGCCAGTGTTGCAAAATCCGTTAATACTCAGTCTGTACAATCCTCTTATACTCTTTTTCCCCCCCCAGCCAGAAGACAGAGTAATGCTATACAAAACTAGAGGAACAAGAAAGAAAAAATCAAAGGGGTCTCTATCCCTGATGAAAATTAAAAAATCAAAAGAAGCATAAATAAATATATAACCAGAAAAAATCAACTGTTACCGTACAAAATCACTTAAAGTCCTCAGATAAAAAATGATATGAAGGAAAGAATCCACAGCCTCATTTTGACATCACTTTAAAAAAACGCCGCTTAAAACAATTCAGTCAAACAAATAAAGTCACAGTTTCTTCTTTGTTCAGGATTATCCTTTCACCACCAATTTAACAATACAAAGACGTTTCTCCCCAAACGACACACAGTTCGCTCTCAAGCCACTTTCTTTCGCATGCTACCAGCTTCTGGAGGCTGCCTTTCCACCGCCACCAAAAGGGCTTCTTCCCGGATCAAAAACCAAAGCATTTGGCGATTATCTCTGGGATCCTGCGGACTGTGCCGCTTCACAATCCCCGTTCTACGGGATGGTTTAGGTCCGTTAGGACCGCGACCAAGGGGCGATAAATCATCCTATCTCCGAAAATATCAGCTGCGATCTCAGAGCCCCGAGATCGCAGCTGTAGCACCGAGACGAAGCTCCGCCTTCTCCAAATTAAAAAGATTGATAATGTTTGCATTTGAACGATATATCTTTAAAATAGAATACAAAGTTGTTTCATTTGATCAATATTAAAATAGATATTATGCCTATAAAACTTAGACATAACTCTAAGCCTTTGTTCAAGCATGAGTACCTATAACTAGAAAAAAATAATAATAAAAAGTTACAGGATTTAAAAAGCCACTAGGTCTAATAGCTCTCAAGGCATTGCACTTAAGGAGCAGAAAAATCAGAAGTCTGGGCTCAAAAATAGAAAAAAAGATAAACTCGAAAAAGAAAACTGGAAAATAATAAAATATTTATGTGTTCTATTCAGTATTAACTTTAATTGTACGTCAGCATCACACCTTACCCTGAAGGCTTAATTAGTTGGGCCCTGTGCCTCTTTTTCTGGGAACATTAAATTTATCTCACAGCTAAAAAAAAAAAAAAGATATCAGCAGTTGGAACTGGTTTAATTTCATTAGATTTACTCAGGCCAATATTGACTAATGAATTGTGGTTTAAATTTATTACCACCCATATTCAAAAACCAAATATAGTGCATCAAAAAAATCAATTGGCCTTTTGAGAGTTGTAAACTATATGTTAGTAATCTGAATGTTGCAATATAATATATTTCTGGAGGAACCAGCTTATTTTAGAGAAGACAGATCAATTCCAAATTGTTACTTATATTTCAGCCGAGAAAAGTAATACATGTCCTTGGAGAAAACCATATGTTGCCTTCATAGATGAAAACATCTTTGATTCAATACTTACAGATAAGTTATGGGTGAAAATATTTATCTTTTCTATAAACTAGTGTCTCCTCACACTAATCTTGAAATTTCATGATAAAACCAAAATGATTTTAGTGTGTAGAAACTGGATCATATTCAATCTTTAGAAGTGGCTTCAGTATCAATCAGACTAAATCCTATTTAAATATCTGAAATTTATTTCTTGATTTCAATATCTTGGGGGGGGGGAGATAACACTATGTCTACAAAGCATCAACATTTCAGTATGACTACTTTATATTTTGTGATGGCCGTAGTCACAAGTATGTCTTGCTAATTATTAAGCCAAAGGAAGCAAAGGTCGAAGTATCTGTCTTACTATGTGCAGGTCTAATACTAACTGCCAAGAGGTCTCTTTTGAAATTGTTTAATCAAAGTTCTTAAGCTCTTGCTAAATGTCTTGCTATGTATCGAATGTTTTTATCTTGGTTGTGATTTAAACTCTCTGCCACTTAAAATCTTTGCTTCAACTAATCTATGTAGAAGTTCTTCTGGCTTCCTTGACTTTTGTAGATTCTTTAAGCTAGCTACTGTATATCCCCAGATAATAGGTAAATCAATTTTATGATTGCTTTTATTACTTAAGGCTATTTATAAAATAAATGTTATTGCTTAAATTATTCATTGTTGTGAATTATTCTTAATAATGAAGCTATTTTATTTTATAAGTGGTTTCAGGAGGTTTTAAAATGATTTCTGTGCACAGTATCAGGTTTCAACTGCTTTCAGACATCTTATCTTTTTTTTTTTCTAATTTTCCAGTTAGTTTCTAACTGAGATTTATTCACTTTTCCATTACTTTCCTTCTGCATAGGAGAGATACAGATTGTTAACCAGGTAAGCAAGGAGTAGCTAACAAGTAGTTGCTTATCTTGCTCACTTCATTTGATTTCAGGGAGAATGGAAGTGTTTTGTCCGGAAAAACACGAGGTAGACCGGGTTCCAACAGCAAAGTCTTTATTGTAAGCCAGGATGTAGANCAGCCAATGACAGTTGTTTGATTTTGCCGCCTTCCCGCGGCTGCAGGGATTGGTTCAAAAGGAACCAATCCCTTTTCGTTCTCAGTAGCCAATCGGAATGTATTATTTGAAGCCGGTTATTTGCATACAGAACAGGAAGGAAAAGAGACACAGGAGAATTCATTAACTTGTTGCTTTTCTGAACATGACATCTCTCCTTCTTTCTTCTTCTCAGACATTCACTCTGGTTTAAGGTATTATTTCTCCAATTTGTCACTTCCCTTCTTCCAGATTCTTTATTCTGATGGATACCTCTTCTTCTCTTGTTCCTGCTCTAACCCATCAAAACAACACTTTTAACAATTGCAGTCAGAACAATAGTAGTCACAGAATATCAACTGTAGCTCTGAAATGGCTCAACTCCTGCTTTTAAAAGACAATTAGCTCCCCCTTGTACATTTGAAATGGGTAAATGTGTATACCAATCACTAAATGAGACAGTTGTGTGAAAAGAGTCACAGGAGTTCTCTATTACCCAGTTATCCTATCATGAACATAGAATTGTAGAAGACTTTTGGGACAATGTCATAATATCACCTCAGACAAATGGCTGTCTAAAACTTTCTTTGAAAATCTCCAGTGATAGAATACAAGAAGCAGATTGCTTTCATTGCTTGTTTCTGTCTGAAAATTCCTCCTTATTTTTAATTTGGGTATAACTTTAGATTCTTGGATATATGCAGAGTAGCTCCATACCCATTTCTTTTGTGATAGTGTTCTAACCCAGCCTTCATAAATCCTACTCAACAGCCTACTTGTGAGATGAAACCCCTTTTTATTTAGAAAGGCAGGAATACATGGCATTCACTGACAAAGTTCCAAGTCACACATCCTTAGGTGATTCACAAGCCATAGCTGTTGCGTCGTGACCCAGTTGACTCTTTCTACTCTTTATTTTCTTCTAGGATCTGGTTGCGGAGAAACCGTGACAGCCTTTTTTATAGCCGGCTACTCACGGCTCGTGGCGAATGACAGCTCTTCAAATCTCCCACCGCCACGGACCAACCCAACATAAGTAAGTATGCAAATATATAACACCCCTCCCCATGTGGTCCAGTCTAACCAATCTGTGCCCTGCCTACATTACATAGTCATGGAGGTAGGCGGGGCTCTTGTGGACCTGCACAAGGTCCTACTGGATCTGCACATCTCAGTCTTGAGTTTGCCTCTGGCCTGTATGGATGGGGTTGCTGTTTCTCCCGTCCTTTCCTGTGGAACCTCCTGGAAGGTAGAATCAGCCATGCCGCTTCTGCCAGGCCTTTCCTGGCTGGTTGAGTCGGCTTGGCCGTTCCCTCCAGGAGTGGCTTCCCAATGGTTCTTTGAAGCCTGCTCCAGTCTCCACAAGTTGTTTTCTTCTACAGTCTCAGGTATGTGTTTGCGAATTCCGATCGGGACCAATGTTAGTATTGGTTATTGTGTAGTTGTTAGGGTTTGTTTTGTCAATTCTTTTATTTACGGAGGATCTCCCCCTCCCCTTCTGTTTGTGTTTGAGGGGTCACCCCCCTCTCTGGTTGGATTGTTTTTGCTTGAGGTTTGCGGAGGGTCTCCCCCTCCCATTTTACTTGTGTTTGAGGGGTCTCCCCCTTCTTCTTCATAATTGTTTGTGGTTCTCAGTGTGGTTATCGATCTGATTTGGTCTATGTGTCTCCTCCAGTTCTCCCCATCCTCAGCGTCTACCCTGTATGACCGGGGCCCAGTTATTTGGGTTATTTTTGCTGGTATCCACAATGGTTCCCCGTGAGGTTCATTGCATAAACTAGGTGCCCTGTTTTGAATGTGCAGCATTTATTGGAGGAGTCTGCTGGCTTTTCTGGGCTATATGTGGGGTGTAGTCTGTCTAGGTTTGATCTTCTTTTCTGGGCTATATGTGGGGTGTAGTCTGTCTAGGTTTCATCTTAGTTTCCTTCACATTAATAGTTCTGCTGGGCTTTTATTTGTTGTGGTGTTAGGTGTCATATGTTGTATAATTAGTAGTTTGTCTATTTTTTCTTGTATATCTCCAATCTGTTGTAGTGTTTCCTTTGTAAGTCCCAATCTGTGTAGTGTTTCCTTTGTGTAATGGACCATGCATTCCGTCTGTCCATTTGTGGACAGATGTCCCGGCACTGTTAGTGCATGCCTTATCCCTTGTTCTGCCAGGAACCCCTTGAATGTTATTGCCGTGAATTGTGGTCCGTTGTCGGATACAACTAAATCCAGGAATCAATGTGTTGCAAAAAGTTTCCTTAGTTGTCTAATAACAGCTTCTGTTGTGATTGAGTGCATGATGCTTACCTCTAGCCAATTTGAATAAGCATTTACGACTATTAAGAATGTGTGTCCTTTAGTTGGTCCTGCAAAATCAATGTATTCTAGGCCATGGTACCCTAGGTGTTTCCTATTCATGTATAGGTGCAGAGGGCAGTGTAGGTCTAAATTCCTGGCATTGTGTGCATGTTGCTACCCAGTCTCCTGTATCTTTATCCATCCCTGGCCACCATACATAACTCCTAGCCAGGGATTTCAATCTGAAAATACCCGGGTGACCCTCATGTAACAATTCAAGTATTCATTTCCTTAATATGTTCGGTATGACCACCCTATCCCCCCATGGTATACATCCCTTTAAGATTGATAGTTCTGTTTGCCTATTTCAGAATGGTTTGACAGTCTTGTCGGTTGCAGTCTCTGGCCACCCTTTACCATCCCAATTTAAAATCCACACCAAGTTTTTGTCTCTCGCGGATTCCATAGCAATGTCTGTTGCTGTTATGGGTAGGTTTGCCAAAGTCTCGATTTGAAGGGTTGATGTGGTTAGTGCGGGATCATCATCTAAATCAGGTAGGGGGCAACTGCTCAGAGCGTCAGAATGTGTTATATTCTTTCCTGGTCGGTAAATTAAGTTGTAGTTATAGGCAGCTAGGAATTCGGACCACCTCGTCAATCGCAGTGATGTTATGTTAGGTGTAGCTTTGTTTCCTGGGAGGATTCCAAGGAGAGGTTTATGGTCTATGACAAGTGAGAAAGTTCTGCCATAGATATACTCGTGGAAGCATTTTATTCCTGTTATTGCAGCCAATGCTTCTTTGTCTAGTTGGCTGTAATTCCGCTCCAGTTTAGATAGAGCTTTTGAGTAGAATGTGATAGATGCTTCTCTTCCATTGGGTAATATGTGGCTGAGTATGGCACCAATGCCAAATGGTTCTGCATCGCATGTTAGTATTATTGGAAGGGTCTTGTTGTATTGTATTAGCACACAGTCAGATGTAAGTAAGTTTTTTATTTCCTGAAATGCTATTTCTTTTCATAGCCCCCAAGTCCAGGTAGCTTTCTTGTCAAGCAACCTGTGTAGTGGTTCTGCTACCGTTGCTTTCTCTTGCAAGAATACATTGTAAAAGTTAATAAGTCCCCAAAAGGCTTGCAAGTCTGCTTTATTATGGAATCTGGGAGCTTCCTTCATTGCTCTGATTTTGTTTTCAGTGAGGTGGATCCCTTCTTTGTCTATAAGGTATCCCAGGATTTTGACTTTGTCAGTGGCTAGTTGGCATTTCTCTTTTTTCACTTTAAGTCCCGCGTCTTTAAACTTTTGTAAGACCTCCCTTAGGTGGTCTTTCATTTGTCCTTTATCCTTGGCTGATACATTGTCAAAGTATGGTACCACTCCCTTTATTCCTTGCAATAGGCATTCCATTAAACTCTGGAATACCCCTGGGGCCATGCTAACTCCAAATTGCAGTCTGTTATATTTGAATGCCTCCCTGTGTGTCATAATTGTTTGTGCTTCCACTGTTTCTGGGTCAACTGGTAACTGTTGGTAGGCTTGAGCAAGGTCCAATTTCGTGAAGATTTTACCTCCCCTTATAGAATGTAATAGGTGCTGTACCACCGGGACTGGGTATGCGCTTTGCTGTAGTGCATGGTTAAGGGTTGCTTTGTAGTCCCCGTAGGTACGTACTGACCCATCTGGTTCAATAGGGGGTTTCCCACCGTGCATGGTCTGTTGGTTCTAAAAACCCCTGTGCGATAAGTTTATCTAATTGTTCATCAATTTTTGGTTTTAACGTGAAAGGAAATTGCTTCACCTTTAGTCTTATAGGGCCTATATTTGGATTTAACTTAAATTAGATAGGGGACCCCCGGTATTTGCCCAGTTCTCCATTGAAGATGTCCTGGAATTCTTTCATCAGGTCCTCTTCCCAGTCTGTCTCGGTAATGTTGTTTATTCCGGTTACTTAGATTCCTAATGGTGCAAACCATTTGAGGCCCAATAGGCTGAACCAATCCTGGTCGACTATTGTTAGTGGGAGGATTTTAGTGCGTTTTGAATTTAACTTTGAAATGTCCAGGACCTACTACAGGAATTCTGTTTCCCTGGTAGTCTTTTAGTGTGAGTTTTTGTATTTCAGGTATTAGTCTTTTAGGGTATATCCACGATACCTTGATAAATATTTGAGCCTTGAGTCCACTTCCATCTTGCGTGGCTGGCCTTCTATGGTGACTTGCCACATGCTAACCTTTTGCATTGGCTTTTATTTGAGTGCCAGTGGTCACTGCTGTGTATGTTTCCTCTTTTCTATTATTTCTTTTCCTCACTTGTTTTCTGTTCTCTTGACTCCAATGGCTTCCTGTTTGCCTTTTCCTCTCTACTGGGTGTGTTGTGTGTGTTCCATTTTTGTCTAGGGCCATAGTATATTTCTTGTTCAGATGCCCTAGGCTATATTGCCCCCCATTCACAATATCTGCAAGTAGCATTTGAGAAACAGCATTCAGAATATGGATGGTTTCTTCTACACCCGGCACAACGAAATTCTGACCTTTTTTCATTCTGCTCCCGTCTACCCTTTTCCAACCAGAGTTGATTTATCTCTTCTTCCTCTTCATCTTCTGATGGAGATTCGATGTCCTCGTGGTGTGTTGTGGTGGTTGTTTTTTGAGCTTCCTCTGATGTCTTATTGTGTGGCTTTTTGGTTTTCCGTAGGTATTTATTCATTTGTCGCATGATGGCCGCCGATTTCTGTGTAGCTTCAGCTGCAGTGGCTTCTTCTATCGCCTCCTTTAATGTTATCTTGAGTCTTGTTAGTAATCAGCCCTGTAATGTAAGGTCCTTCAATCCCAGGACCACTTGGTCCCTCATGGCTTCATCCATGTTGAGATATTTGCATGCTCCGCCAATGTCTCTTAGTGCTGCAACAAATTCTCTGATACTCTCGTCTTCTTTTTGATCACGCCTATAAAATTCGTGTCTTTTGATGAAGCATGAAACGGTTGGTATGTAGTGAGCTCACAGTAATTTCTCTAGGTCCGTCCATGCCATTGTCTTGACATTGGTGGGTGCCACTAATGCCTTTGCCATTTTGAATACTGCAGGACCGCAATGGGTGTGGAAAATGGCTTTCTATTTTGGGATATTCCATGGAGGTCGCTTCCTTCTAGGAACATGAGGAATCAGTCAACATACGATTACCAGTCTTCGGTTGTTGGGTTGAATGGTGCGGGTGGCGAGTTGTTCCTGGCCATTTCATCTCGCTCAGTCTTCATTGCCACATGCTCAGCTGGGCTCCTTTGTCTCAGTATCCCACCCTCGTCGCTAGTGTTGCATCGTGGGAAAGAGACTTGGGATCCAGTTGACTTTTTCTACTCTTTATTTTCTTCTAGGATCTGTTTGCGGAGAAACCATGGCAGCCTTTTTTATAACCGGCTGCTCATGGCTAGTGGCCAATGACAGCTCTTCAAATCTCCTGCTGCCATGGACCAACCCATCATAAGTTAAGTATGCAAATATACAACAATAGCAGTCTCTGAGTTCCCTGCAGGGAGCCTCAACTAACACTTCAATCCCAACACAAAGAGTCCTGTCCAACCTGGATTGTGGCAAGCAAATCCTGGCACAGAATTCTTCTGGAGCATGAACAGTTGTCTCCAAAAACCATGCCTCCCACACCCCTTCTCCTTATATCCTAAACAGGGAGGGGCTTGTTAATGTCTCCTTCTTTTCCTGGATAGCTGGCACTCAGTCCTCCTCTCTGCACTTCTCTGCATATATGTGCATCTGGGATAGGCACAAGCTGTTTCTCCCTCTTGCTCAGCTCAGGCTCCAAAAACAGCTGTCTCTCCACCTGAGTGTGAGTAGATGGGCCCTGCTCTGCATCTGGCTCTGAAACCTCCTGCTTCTCAGAGCCTTCCACAAGCCCCGATAGTAACCCAGCATCCCCTCCATCTCCTCTGACTCCTCTGACTTGACTGCGAGATCTACTGGCAGTCGACGAACAACAACAGATAGTCCATCAAGTATTTGAAGATTACTACTGTGTTTTCCTTAGCCTTTTCTTCGTTAGTCTGAACACAATTTTTTTAACCATTCTTCATCGCATTTGGTCTCCAAGTCCATCATTTTCACAATTCTTCTGTACAATCTTTCCTCTTTTTGTTTTTATGACCAAAAGTGGATACAGTAGTTTAACTATAATCTGAATAAAGCAGAACAGGCACCTCCCATGACCTCAACACTATACTTTTGTGAATACTGTCAAAAATTGCATCTCTTTCGGAAGATGCTCTCCGCTGCTGGTTTGTGCTTAGTCTGTGATTTGCCAAAACACAAAGATTATTCCTACAGTTGTCCTGGCAACTCAATGTATAATATCCAGAAACTGAGTTTGTTAGAATTCATAAAAGCCTGATTGGAAGTACAACAGTTATGCAGAAAGATCTAAGTTCCCACCTAACACTGTAGTTCTATAGTTCTCTCACATTTAAAGTTAGTATGGGATTCAACAGACATTGCATTGAGTACTATGATTTTCATTCAGCCAAAAGTAGATTGGCATTTCTGTAAGTATCATGGAAATGCCACTGCATGGGTCAAAATTAGTCAAGCTCAACTAATGGCAGTATTGTACCTGTCACAACATGTCCTATGTAGCGGTAAATAATCTGAGAAGCAATTCATTAAAGAACGCCATGAAAAACAAATGCAACAGTCATCTGTACACTGAATTGAGAATTCTATAATGTATTGGGCATTTAGAGACAGAAGACTATTATGGTTAGCATGCACTGTGCATATAATGTGGCCTAGAGAAACCTAAAATGATCTCTGCTTTAATATTTCACTGGCTGTGAGATGGGGTCATCTGCATGTCAATTCTGTTCCCAACCATCTTCTCTGGCCCAAAATATAGCAAAATGTGTCCCACAGCAGCTGCTCATGTTAAATAACTCCCAAGGAAAATGCTGTCTTAATTTGTTTTCTGTAAACTTTTTACCTGTCCTGTTGATGCATACCATAGCTTTTGCTTCATAAAACTCTTCTGCATATTGTACAAAATATGCAACAAAAAGCAAATACAGATATATAGTTTGGAAAAAAGATAATTTAAACCCTATTGGGACAAATTTTAATAAAATGAACTTATGTAAGGTTTAGACTACTGTTGCAAATGTTCAAATCTCCAGTATGATGATGATTCACCAGGATGATGATTCATTAAGAAATATAATAAAACGGAAGTGTAAACAAGATAAAGCATCCAGGACATAATTTATAGGAATTTTTTCTAACCTCTTAATAATACTTCTGATTTGGGTCGTGTGACCAGGAGAGAAGAGATTTAGTATGATTCAGTTACTATTGTTATGAGCCATTGGCCAATTGTCTTTCCTATAGGCATGGTGTTTTTTTTCAGGATTTCTTTTCTAGGAAACCCCCAGATATATATGATCCATTTTAGAACTTCAAAATTTTATTATACTCTGCATAATATATACACAATGTAAACTATATTGTTGCTCCAGACCACTCAACTTTGGGGCAATTATCTTATGAATGGATAAGGTCGAGAGCCTATTTGCATAATTTTTTTCTAGCATTCCATGCACAGACAGAAAAACCAATAATAAAATTAATAATTTATGTAGTGCTGGCTAATCCTATGCAAATCAAATAGGCACTAGATTAGTCTTAGATGGATAATTTGTTGGGACTCAACTCTGAATGTGCCAGTTTTCTACAGATGTAAAGCTACTGACAATAAGCACAAAATATGTGGAGGTAATTAGCAAGAAGAACATTCTTTTCCTGATTTAAAAGACTTATTTTGCAAGTCACTTTGCAACATGCCTCCCCTAGGTAGACTGATGCTGTAAGGGCTGTCGTCAGTCTTACATTCTTAGATTAGTTCTCATTTGCCTTTGACCTCCGCAGTTCAATTTCTTACTTGGTTGACTTTGTCTTCATATTGGAGGAAAAGCCACAACAGTCTTCTAATAGTAGCTACACTTAAATAACTCAAACTTTCCTATCACTACATCATTTCTTCAATAAAGCTTATCTTTATTTTGTTTATGCAATTACCAGATTCACTTGTTACACTCCAAACTATTTTGTGTGTGTGTGTTTGGGTGTGAATATTGGCACACACATTTTTCTGGGAATATGTACAAACATATATAAATGCAATCTTTTCACTGAGCAAAGCTATCTACCACCTAGCATAATTTTAACAGATAAATTAACAGGGAACCAGCAATTAGTTTCTTGCCTTACTCCAATCTATAATATAGTTAGTCCTTGACTTAGGACCACAACCGAAACTAGAATTTCCATTGCCAAGCAAGGCAGTTGTTAAGTGACTTGTTATGACCTGTAGGACATCGCTCCTCCAGCAGCCAAATCGGATTAGGAGGTAGAGTGGGAGTTGGGGCCATCATCAAGACAATCTGAGAGGTCTGAGGGGGAAGAGGGAATTGAGATATCAGAGATAGAGACAGAGGCAGAGCTTGGGACATCCATTAGCCCTCAGATGGAGAGACAACAGCTTCCAGGTCTGGAGATGGCTGATGAGGAAGAGGAGGGACAGCTGGGTCCAGTGCCTGATGAATGGATGTGCAGAAGGCAGAAGAGAGGAGTTCAGTGGAAATCTATGGGCTGACCTTGGAACAGAAGAGCCACCACTGCTAGTGAAGCCACATCCTAGCTTTGGGGATAAAATGCAGGGGGTGGAGATGAATAGGTGGGGCAGACAACTATTTATTTCCCTGCCAGACTTGTTAGCATGTCTTTTTGCTGGCGCTCCTAATAAACTCTGTAGTTTATTTAACTACAGGGGGTTTCTCATGTTTGGGAGCTGGGTCAGAAATGTGACAACCTTTTTTTGCAATGATCATTAAGTCACACATTTGTTAAGCAAATGTGGCTTTCCCCATTGATTTTGCATGTCAGGAGCCTTTTGGGAAGGATGCAAATAATACAGCACAGATAAGTGAGTACCTATCAGCTCAAAATCAAATCCCACAACAACCACAACCACTACCTCAAC